>JAJJMC010014815.1:2137487-2222728 GCA_023531435.1 Papaver californicum
ACAAAAAATTTAATTAATTTTTCACAAAATTTTAATTATTTTTTTAAATTATTAAAAAGCTATCAGAAAAAGTAAAAAAAAATTGAAAAAAATTTGAATTTTTTTTAAAGAAAAATGTGAAAAAAAATTTTGAAAAAAAAAACTATTTTTATAAAAAATAATTAATTAATTATAATTAACTAATTAATCAAAATTAACACTAATTAAACAAGGGGTAGATTAGCCGTTATATAAAATAAGTGGATAAGTGATTTATTAAATGGTGAAAGTTTAGATTTTTAGGTTTGTGAAAGATTGGGGATAGAGTTTGGAATAGTAATAGTTCTTAAAGGATAAAATGGGTAGTAAGTGATAAATATTTGAAGTGGTAAAATTGAAGTAGCTTTTTGCTACTTCATATTTTGCACTTCAAATCACCACCACTTCAAGTGATAATCACTATATAGTCAAAAAAACAAACACCCCATTTTTTATGGGTCCCACCATTTTAAAGACATTTGAAGTGAAAATCACTTTAAAGTGCAAAAAACAAACACCCTTGAACATCTTGAAAAAATAAATCAACTTCCTTCTCCTGCATCTCCTAGTTTTTTCTAACTCCCTGTAAGTCTAACCAATCTATCTCACTGTATATGTAATCCTGTATCCATATCGATTGTGAGAAAGGGTCCGTTAATTAGGTTTCTCCGAAGAAAATAAATAGAAGATTTAGTTTGAGGATGTAATTTTTCTAGGGTTTATGATGTGCATAGAATTAATTTCATTTTGATACTAAATTGGGGCTTTTAATTTAACTAGGACTCTTTGCAGCAACAACAACATCTTTAATCTCAGGTGCGGCATTTTGTATTAGTCAATGACCGTATAGTTGCTCATGAATCCATTGCGAAATAGGTAAGGGATCTGCTTGGATATGGTGGATTTTCTTTCAAATACAATTTCCCTTTTTTATTTTTATGAATATCTTTTAAGTATTATATATTTCTTTGTTAATTTCTCCCAAAAAGGGATTCTTGGAATTGAATTGGCTTATATTTAAAACTAAATAGTTATAAAATCAGCCCCACTAGGCTGATCGCCAAGGAACCTGATCCTAATAAACTTGAATATGATAATCTTTACCTTGATATGAATGGTATTATCCATCCTTGTTTACATCTTGAAGAACGGGTATGTAAATTTTAATGCTTTCTTCAAATAATTAAGTTCATACAGATTAAATATGGTTTAGCTGAATTTTTACTCTTTTTATCTTTTTTTTTTTTTTTTTTTAATTATTGTTATTACAGGCTGATCCTACCACATTCGACGAGGTATTTCAATGCATGTTTGATTATATCAATAGGCTTGTTGTGATGATTCGCCCATGGAAGCTTATTTACAGGGCTACTGGTGAGTATTTTGAGATCTAGTTTTTGTAATATGTAGGGAATACATGTACACAGTAATCAATTTGAAACGACATACTGGGTTTTAGGGCTTCAATTTGAATTTTATTGCCATTTCCGTTGGTTGTAGGATGGATATTGATGTAAAGATGAAATTGGTTTTCCTTTTCGCAGTGTGGTTTTGTTTGAGGAAGCATATGACTAGCTGTTGTCTTTGTGAGGGGTTCTAGCCTTTTGTGTTGCTCCATATTTTGTCTGCTTGTTTTGTCTATTTATCATGAAATGCATTATCACTTTTCATTATCCCGATTGCTATGCTGGATCTTTGTATATATTGTTACTGTTAGAGGTTAGCAAATGATATTAGTTTTTTGCACCTGGTACCTTTACCTCAATTGGAAAGCAGAATGTCTGATTGTCTCTGTTTCTGGTTTTAGGATCGTAAGACTTCAGGGAGCTCACCAACTGGAAACAACATAATGGTTCCTAATATTCTGGATTTCTAGGTTGTTTTGTTGGTTGCAGAATGTCTGTTGGCCTAACTGTGTGATGGGATTTGCTTCTGCAGTTTAGCGTCGTTCAAGAAAGCATATCACTAGGTCCCATAATGGTGCTCTATATTTCCATGTTGTATTTATTTTTATTTTTTTTCACAAGGATAGATACACGGGATTCAGTTCTGGTGGCACATTCAATGATGCTTTTACTTTGATTACTTTTTGGTGCTATGCGTTTTATCCCTAGCTAGGAATTATAAATCCTCGGTGAAAAGGTTTAAGTTTCCTCTTTTCGAACAATAACTTGCCTTGTGTTCAATTCTAAACTATGGTTGCTTAGAATGAGTAATCAAACTAGCACGAATCTTTAACAACTTTCCAACTTGTGCAGGAAGCTTGCTTGCGGCATCTATCTGTTTCCTGATTGATCTATGTGTTAATATCTTTTCTCTTTTCTTTGAATCTTTTTATATAGAATTTTTTATTCCGTATATACTGACTTTAAAGGTCGTCATTGCACTGTCCAGGTACTTTCGTCAGTGTAAAACTGAAGACTGAAGTGATTCGTTTTAGATAGAATTTTTTATTCTGTACTTTACTGTGTGTGGCCTGATTCATTTTTCTAGCAGACATTACTGTATAGGCAAGTTTTTATCTGGCTGGAAACAGCATTTCAAATCGGTTTTAACTTTATAGATTGCAACTGTTTCATGACCCTGTTGCAATTATCCTTATCTTACTTATTGCTTTTCTCTTTGATTATGCAGCTGAAGACTGGAGGCTTAGTTGTTTAGACTAAGAACGACACTTATGTAGTCTATAGAGGGTTCTTACATGAACCACCATCTGATGGTGCTTCAAAGTTTAATCTAGTTCCTCCTAGTGGTACAATTTCTCTGTCAAAAGATGTTGTTCTGAACGAAGATGTCAGTGCCGAGTCATTAAAAAATATGGTTGTACTGGATGACAACATAACTGGAAAGACGTTAGAAGAGAGTTCTCATTTTGCTGGCATGGAAGAAAATTTTAATCACCAGTTAGTGCAAGGGACAATGTATGAGAAGGAAGCTGATAGGTTATTGGATGGGTTAGGGCCTCGTTTCGTTGATTGGTGGTGGCCGAAGCCTCTGCCTGTAGATGCAGATTTGCTTGCTGAAGTCATTCCAGGTTTTATGACTCCATTTATACTCTGTCCTCCACATGTGAGACTGCAGCTGGCAGACGATGAGTTGACATACTTGCTCATCCTTTACCTACTCAACTTTGCTCTTAATGTTTTCTTGTTGTTTTTTTTTTTAGTTTTTCTGAGTGCTTATGATACTAGTTGATGTTGAAACAATTTTTTTTTAAATATTGCAGTATTGTGTTTTTTATATTGTTCTTTGTGGATGTTAATTTTAAGTGTTTTCGATTCTGCAATGTGGTGGGATGGGATACCGGGTGGGGATAAAATTAATCAATTTTTTTTATTAATCACTGCTGAATATGTTACAGTAATATGTATAAGATACTTGACACACATTTCAGTGTGACATTAATTAATTTAAGTCACATTTATTAGTGTGAATACTAGTGTGTAACAAGAAAAAAACACCAATATATTCACACATATAAGTGTGACATTAAATAAGAACATATTTGTGTAACAAAACGTCTGTTTTAGTGTAGTGTAACTAACATATATAGTAACTAGTTAATAACCTAGAAGAGAATAGTGAGACTTAAACACGTTATCAACACCTTGTTCTAACCAACTGATTATTGATCCTTCACACAAAAACAAAATTGGTTCTCTTCCCTCAATCAAGAATAACTATTAAAGAAAGTATATTTTAATCATTCTATAAGCATGCATGTTGATATTTTTTATTTTGAAAATGGTACATTTATTTCATGACATGATATTAATTTTTACCATGTTATCAATTTTTGTTTTTATAACAATAATAGTTTGTTTATTTTATTTAGATAAAAAAAAATGATTGTGCTTGAAATTTCATTATGTGATGTTTTACTACTTTATTTAAAACAAAACAAAAAAAAATGGTTATTAAAATATTGTAGTACTAACTATGCATATATGTATATATGCTATTTTTCACCAATATCATGATTATCACTTAAATGATTTACCATGCATTTCATTTTGAGAATAATATTATACCATTTTAGACCTTTATATTTTAGACCTTTATTAATGATGAGCTTAATTTCAGACCATAATATATATTTTTTTTACATATGCTTTATATTTATTATATTATTTAAAATCATTAATGTATGTTGATAATATTATCCCAAAAATAATTTATCAAATACCTATTCTGCAACCGGTTGTAACCAAACTTGAAAAAGGACTGTTATTTACTCCTTAATAACTATGTGAATGTAAATGTTAAATGGGCCTATTGTTATTTTTTTTATAGGCATGTTTTTCATTTAACTATTTTGTTAACCTTGTTAACAATTGTTTGCCAAAACTGTTAAAACCATAAAAAAATTTGGTTAATTAAGTTTGTTGGATGGGTTACGATCAAAAAATGGACTATGACTTATCCGTGTTACCCACACAACCATAAAGAAATTTGGTTTTGGTATCCATCTTTGCCTTAAAGAACTTTGGTCATGAAAATTGGTACCGGAATTTGTCGTATTTATGGACTCAGAAGGACTTGAGCACCATATTAATATCCCTTACTTCGTCTATGGGATACCCTTATGAGCCGTTTTGGAAACATGACTGACATTCATGTTACCTATACAACCATAAAAATATTTGGTTTATGTGTCCATATCTGGCCATAAAGTAATTTGGTCTCGAAATATAACACCAAAATTTGTCATAATCATGGACTCAGAAGGACTTGAGCACCATAATAATGAGATTCTTGTCAATAATAATACCAGAGTTGTGGGAAAAGGAAATTTCCCGAAGCTAACCATGGCAAAGTTCATAGAGGAAAGAACCCCAAAGGAAAGAGGGTTCCACACTCCGATTCACATCCCCGTGATCCATACTCACGTGGAGATATACATCTCGTGGATGAGGACATAAGGGACATAATCGAGGCCGAGGGCGTAAAGGTTATTCTAACGTTTGGCACAACGAAGGAACTTCTGGCCAAAGTGGTAGCAACCCTAAGTTCGAGAAAACACCATGTTTTAGGTTGGATTTACCGGACACTGGTACAAGCAATGTAAGGCTAGTACCAATGTAGCTACGAGCTACAAAAAGTCCGGAAAACTCTCGAACAGGAGGCTCAATATATGGAAGAAAATGATCATACACGTGACGTAAATCTTACAACCACAGACTTCCAGGGAAACAAAGACCTTTCCCAATCAATGGATGCACCCGACTTTGCCTAGGCCTAAACATCTAGTTTCTTGTTTGATGGCTTAGTAGACTTTGTCCTCAAATAATTCGGTAGATACTTTGAAGTATTTTATATTACCTTGCACTACTGTTTGTTTAATGGTTTGAAATCGGTGTTACCGTTGTTAAACATGTTCTAACTATGTTTAAGTTATGTGTATTGATTATCTATAAGTACTCATTTTCTATTATGTTGTATAAAATTTTACTTTTTGTATGATTATCTATTATGTAGCATGGAAGGGACGCCATTCTAGAACATGATTGTCTAAAGAAAATGAGATAAATTGTTCGTTTTTTACAACATTCCTCGCTAATGCACTTAATGTCTCAACGAGAAATTGAATGTTTAGATGATAGTGCAACCATCCTAAGAAATAGACAATTATTTGTTGATTTCACTCCTTATAATATATCTCTGGATACGATGATAGGATCATCACAAGTAATAATTGGGCGAGGTACTGCTCAATTTTTTTTGCCAAATGGCACAATGATTAAAGCCACAGAAGCTCTATATACACCAAGAGCTAACCGCACTTTGTTAATTTTCAAGGATATCCATGCAAATGGTTATCACTTGGAAACTCACTGTGAGAATAGAATTGAGTACATATACGTGACCTCTAGTGAATGCGGAAGGAAGCGCATCTTAGAGAAACTAGTGAGTCACTCTAGTGGACTGTACATCACCACTATTGGGATTATCGAATCGCATGCGGTTACCAACGATGAGCTGTTGGACAGTGACTTATACAAGATTTGGCATGATCGGCTAGGGAACCCAGGTCGTGATATGATGATCCGTGTTTTAAAGAACTCACACGGACATCCCTTCTTTCGAATGAAAAAAAATGGGATAAAAGGTTGTTATAATGCAGAGTAACAATGTGTTTCTAAAGTAACTGATGCACAATCTTTTCCTTCTAAATTAATAGAAACGCTAACTTCGTCTTCCAAAGTAATTGAAGCGAACCTTATATCTCATTCTTCTTCGTTTTCCTTGTTGAAAGAACGTCACTCATTTTGCAAAGCTTGTACTTTAACAAAGAAAGGATTGAGACCATCCTATGCTAAAGATACCAAACAAAATATTCTATTTTTACAAAGAATACAAGGTGATATTTATGGACCTATACGTTCAGAATACGGACCATTCAGGTATTTTATGGTTCTGGTTGATGCTTCGACCCGTTGGTCACACGTTGCATTGTTGTCCACAAGAAATGTTGTTTTCGGAAATCTCCTAGCATAAATTATATGATTAAGGGCTCACCACCCCGATCATCCAATCAAGTCTATCAGACTTGATAATGCTGAAGAATTTACATCTAAAGGATTTGATGATTTTTGTACGTCCAATGGAATTGACGTAGAGCATCTCGTACCCCATATACACACTCAAAATGGCCTCGCAGAAGCTACCATCAAAAGGTTACAGATGATAGCTAGGGTATTGTTTATGCGTTCCAACCTGCCTATTAGTGCCTGGGGGTACGCCATATTGCATGCATCATTACTTATTCGCTTTAGACCCACTTCTAGTCAACCATTTTCTGCATACCAGCTGGTCACTAAATATGAGCATGATATTTTGCACTTACACATATTTGGTTGTGCCGATACGTGCCTATTACGCCCCCACAACGTACTAAGATTGGTCCACAAAGACGCATAGGTATTTATGTTGGATATGAATCCCTAACAATTATCCTCTACTTAAAACCTTTGACAGACGATCTCTTTACCCCTAGATTTACGGATTGTCACTTCGATGAGACAATCTTCCCGTCGTTAGGGGGAGGTATGGAAAAGGATTTCCTAAGGGAATGACAGGAATTGTCGTGGTGTGTTCCCACATTGTCACATCTAGATCCCCGCACTTCACAAAGTAAAAGTGAAGTGAAAGAACTATCGATTTTTTAGAATATGGCAGATTCAATGCATGATGCATTTGTTGATATCGCTAAAATGACGAGATCACACATACCAGCTGCAAACGTGCCAGCAAGGTTGGAAATTCCTGATAAGGGACAAAGCAGCTGAGATAGAGGTGCTAAGACTACACTTAGTGGAAGTGTAGCTGAGGCCGTGGCCCCCAAAAGAAAGAGGGGGAGATCACTTGGTTCTATCGATACTCAGCCAAGGAAGAAATGGGAGAGTAGGGCACGAACGGATCCACATATCATCAATGCAGATAATCCATCTCATAAATTGTCTCTGATTACAGTTATATCCATGAATCATTTCTGGGCTGACGCCCCGAAGTTCGAATGGATTCCAGAGAACAAATAAATCTCTATGGATTGTGAAACTGCATATGTGTTGATCGGAAAAGATCCTCCACGCATATTGATGATATATTTGCATATAGTGTTGCTAGAGAGATTATAAAACACGATGATACCGAACCATGCTCTATTGCAGAACGCAAAAAGAGAGCAGATTGGCCTCAATAGAGAAATAAAATCCAGGATGAACTAGATTCACTGGCAAAAGACGGTTATTTGGTACGATAGTGCTAACCCCACCGAGTGCAAAATCTGTAGGATATAAATAGGTATTTGTCAGAAAGTGTAACGATAAGAACGAAGTCTTGAGGTATAAGGCTCGCCTTGTTGCGCAAGTTTTTTCACAATGTCCTGGTATTGCTTACGAAAAAACATAATCTCATGTAATGGACGTCATAACGTTCTGCTACTTTGTTAGCTTGGTAGTTTCAGAAGGACTTGAAATGCAGCTTATGGATGTGGTTACTGCATATCTCTATGGGGATCTTGATACATAGATATTCATGAAAGTGCCAGATGGCCTTCCATTGCCCAAATCAAGTAACTTTAAACCACATAATGCATTTTCAATTCAGTTGAAACACTCACTTTACGGATTAAAGTAATCCGGGCGGATGTGGTATACCCTTCTAAGTGACTATTTGATTGGGAAGGGATATACAAAAAATGAATTGTTCCCCTGCGTGTTTATAAAGAAAACAAGTTCTGGATTTGTAAATATAGCTATCTATATCGACGATATGAACATAATAGGTACTATTGATGAAATAAGAGAACCCGCAAGCTATTTGAAATCCAAATTTGAGATGAAAGATTTTGGGAAAACTCGGAACATCGAGCTTGTGGAATATTAATCCACCATTTTTCATATGTCCAAAAGATAATCAGACAATTTAATATGGAGAAAGTGCACCCTGCTAGCACTCTCATGGTTGGTCGAACTTTAGATGTACATAAAGATCCATTTCGTCCAAAGGAAGGTGACGAAGATGTATTGGATATGAATATCTCTATCTAAGTGCAATAAGCACATTATTGTACTTAGCACAATTTACTCGACCAGATATCTCATTCTCAGTGAACTTGTTAGCTATATTTAGCTCACGCCGACGCAACGTCATTGGAATGGTATAAAGAATATCTTTAGATACCTAAAGGGAACCATTGCCTTGGGTTTGTTTTATCCATATGAAGACGAAAGGAGAGCTGCTAATGTAATTGCGACTCCCTACACCAAAACCCCAAATAATGTTTTGGTTGGTTTTGCTGATGTTGGGTACCTCTTAGACCCACACAAAGGTCGATCCCAAACTGGATATGTGTTCAGTATTGGGAATGCAGTGATATCCTGGAGATCGACCAAGCAAACCCTTGTGGCTACCTCCACGAACCACTCTGAGATCATTGCCCTACATGAGGCGGTTTATGAGTGCATATGGTTAAGGTCTATCATTACACATATTCGAGGGACATGCGGTTTATTTCTACCACTGAAGAGCCGACTTGCATTTACGAGATAATGCATCTTGCATCGAACAGATGAAGCAAGGGTATATCAAGGGTGATAATACGAAACATATATCACCGAAGTTGTTTTACAATCAGCAACAACAATGTGTTCTAAACATTCAAGTCAGTAAAGTAAAGTCTGATGAAAATATGGCAGACTTATTTACTAAGTCATTTCCCAAGTCCACATTTAAAAACCATGTGAGAAATATAGGGCTAAAAAAATTGTTCGAACTTCCGTGATTACATGTGAAAGGTATAAGACTAAAGGAATTGTATGATGCTCGTGATTGCATACGTAAGACTAAAGAGGTTGTCTGAACTCCCAAACCTGCTTTAAGACTAAAGAAATTGTCTTACATCAGGGGGAGCATCTAATGATATGTTGAACTCTTTTTCCCTTCATCGAGGTTACTTTTTCCCACAGGGTTTTGTTACTCGACAAGGATTTTACTGAGATAATAATAATATCATAAATGCAATTCATAAAGAGATACCGACATCAGGGGGAGCATCTAACGATACGATGATTGACATCGAAAGTGTGTTGAACTATTTTCCTTTACCGAGGTTACTTTTTCTCACAGGGTTTTTGATTACTCAACAAGGTTTTTAATGAGACAACAATAATACCAGAAATACAATTCATGAAGATATGTCGACATTAGGGGGAGCATCTGATGATGCGATTACTACAACATGTGCGAGGCCAACTCTATCTTAAGTTTTCTAAACATTGTACTTTTTTCCCTTAGTCCAGGTTTTGTCCCTTTGGGTTTCCTGACAAGGTTTTAATGAGGCAATTCCTTTTGAAGTTCCCTTTGATCACACAAGGGGGAGTGTTGTAGGACAAGTGTGTGTCCATAGGAGCAAGCTAAACACTTGGCTCACATTAAATACAACCAAGGGAACTTGTCTCTCTAGCTCAAAGTGGTACATGCATCCATCACTATATAAGCTATGTACTTAGTTCATTTGTAACTACACGAAGAAACATTAATAAGAAATCTTCTTCTCCCAATTTTTCTTTACTTTTCCATTATAGTTTATGCATTACTATTTATCTACTAACCGATATCTATAATAATTAGTTAATAACCTAGAAGAGAATAGTGAGACTTTAACATAACTTTAATATTAAAAATACACCCATACTTAATTGTATCGGGTCGGCGTCACCTACAGTAAGTAAATAACACCTCGAATCAACAATCTACGTTCCATCATTTTTAATAAAAAATATAGTTAATTATATATTTTAATAAAAGAGATTTATTGATTTTTTTTAGCATATAAATTATGGAAGATGAAAACCATGATTAGATGCCAAAATCAAATAGCTTAGCTAGATGTTCTTTGAACATTGAACGAGCCAACTTAAATTAAACCAAAGTATTAAATGTATTGACCAATTTAATTTAATTTAACGTATGAAGAAAGAAATATATTGAGCAAATATTTCATGTATATATATATATACACATGAAATATATAAGGGATAATTGGATTTTAGGTCCCATTAAATGGTATATCTTAGCGTTTAGGTCCAAACTTTGTCCAGCTTTGTATTTAGGTCCCGGTCAACCAAATGATCAACGTTGACTATCTCGACCGTCCAGTTGAGGGTTAAAAAAGTGAAATGACCAACTAAAATCTATTTTTTGGAATATTTACTAACTCTACCACGTTAAACATGTGGCATAATCTCAACCTTTCGAAGTTGGACGGTCGAGATTGATTTTGGTAGGGGTGGAGGATTAGGGTTTGTTTGATTTGAAAGGGGACTATTGAGAGGAAATGTCTGCAGGAGTCTGTGGGAAACGTTTAGGGTTCGAAGAAATCTTCGGATCTTCATCATCACCTTCTAATAAGAGATCAAGATGGTATTCACCAATTCGTGATTTTGGATTTGGTTCTTCCTCTGAAGATAAGATTTCAATCTTACCTCGTATGTTCCCTTCTATGGATCGTGAGGTAATTGCAATCAATATCTTTAATTTCTCTGCAATATGGTTTTGGTTGATTAAATCACATTTTTTTTTGTTTTATTTGACTGAATTTGGGATTAAAATTTAGGGTGTTTTTTGGTTTTTAATTTGAATTTTCTGATTGGTTTTTATGGATGATTTTTTTAGTTGGTGGAAAGTGTTCTAAATACACATAATCATAAAATTGAAGATGCAATTGAGAGTCTTAATGCTTTTTGTATTGGGGATGTTTCTTCGAGAACTGAATTACAAAGTCCTGATTCCATGATGATGGCGAATAGTCCTTTTGTTCAAGGTTAGAGAATACGGCCGGCCGTTGTTTTTTACCGAGTATAATGTAGCCTTTTTGATGAATTGGAATACAAAAGGGTTAATTTGGTTTGTGTTTTTAGGTGCAGAGAGTACCCAAGAAGCTGAGGAGAAGATTGAAGAATTGCAAGAAAAGGATGCGGCTGCTGAATCTAGAAATCCTATGGATGGGGCTTCGTGGGTTTTCTTCCATTGTTGATGATTGATAGAGTTGACGAATGGGTTTCGAATCAGTGATGGCTCGAGAGAAAGAAAATAGAGAAGATGTTGTTGATCATGTCGATGGTGGAGCTCGAGTGGCAGTTTGATTAATGAACCTATTGGTGGTTGTTCATTCATGGCAGTGAATCGATAATTTTTGATGGAAGTTAATGAGAGATTAATGGTGTATGTTGGCAGTGATGGAAGTTGATGATTTGGTTTGAGTGTGGTGATCGTGAAGGGGTTTGAGCAGCATCAGATGGTGATAGAGAAGGAGCTCGAGAAAATAAGGGAGGAGATATTGTCAATTCCATCTCGACCGTCCAACTTCGAAAGGTTGAGATTATGCCACGTGTTTAACGTGGTAGAGTTAGTAAATATTTCAAAAAATGTATTTCAGTTGGTCATTTCACTTTTTTAACTCTCAACTGGATGGTCAAGATAGTCAACGTTGGTCATTTGGTTGACCGGGACCTAAACACAAAACTGGACAAAGTTTGAACCTAAACGTTAAGATGTACCATTTAATGAGACCTAAAATCTAATTATCCCAATATATAATTACCGGCTAAATTATTTTGAACGATTTTATATGCACTATAAAATATAAATAGTCCAGTTAATATAAGGTGAAGGTTCAATTGGAAAAGTAATTTCGATCTTTTTTTAATTCCTTTTAAACCTTAAACACTTTCAACTTTTTCATGTATTTGATTCTACTTTACTTATTAATGATGTATGTACATTCTCATGGTCACTGCTTCCAGACAGTAATGCTAACTGGTGAGAACCATACCATAAGAAGTTCAGTTGACTTTTGTTGTAACTGTGCAAGTTCAACTAAAATCTTTCTACATATCTGGTGACAACTCAGGGACGTCTCAGAACACACCCACAGATTTAGTCCTCATTAATATTTCTAAAATGAGTAAATTTTCATCAGGATTTACCACAATTAAACCTGATATGGAAAGAATTTCTATATTTATTATTTTTTAATAAACTTCACGATCAAATCTGCAGTAATACTGACCTGGATTTGAAAAAGTGCCCGTCTAATTATAACTTCACAAAATAGCAAGTAAAACTAACCATTCCAGTTATAAGACAATCTAATATCATCTTGGACACATGAAGATCCACCCTACCTCAAGTACAATCATAACAAAATAAGCATTAAGCTAGCTCTCATATGTACGTGATATTAGCAGGTAACAAAATTCGAGAAATATCACAAACATTTACAACGTTAGATGTTGTATCCACAAATCACATACACCCTAGTTTTTGCTGTTGTTTTTCTTTTTCTTTTTCTTTTTTAAATCGAACTCTGTTACCAACTATATATACTGGAAACATCCAACCATGTCATATTATTATTCCTTCTTGAGGAAAAAGTAAAAGGCCCTAGCTAGGTCACGGTATTAACAAGAGGAACCTATATTTCCAAACCACATTATCAACAAAATAACTTAATGTATCAAAGTGACCGCTCATGTTCCACAGGATATCCACAAACTGGAAAAACAGGTGTTGATGTCCTTCAAAGAGTCAGTTACCATTTCGAGCACAAACCAAAATTTTTACATGTTTCACTTCTATGTTCATCTAGGATATTTATTGATGGTCATTCTTCCTATAAAGCTCCAAACAACAAGTTACTATAAACAGCTGATTCCCCCAGATATGACAATCCAGTAATAGACACAAAATTTATTAATTAAAAATCACATCAAATAGGTTTTAATTCCATTAAAAAAATAAAACTCAAAGCTAATTGGGAAATACTTACTACCCAAACCGTCAAATGATAAAAACTAGTCGCCACGAATCACAAGTTGCAAAGAATTTTTTTTTACTAAACAATCACAAACTAAGGGATACAACACACATCTAATACCACCTAAACCTTGTTGGGGACAAAATGATGTTCTCCCGAAGTGACGTCATCACGTGCCGAAACGACATCATCATTCCGACCATTCCAGCTTGTCCCGATGCTATCTTGTCCCGAAGTGACGTTATCGTTTCTCACAGTGACGTCAGCAATTCCCGTTCCAACTGATGCCCGATTTGTCCTGTCTCGATCCATCCTGTCCCGAACATGCTGTCCCGATCCGGTCATTTCCGCTGGACCAAGTCAATCCCGATGGATTAACTAAATCCCGCAAGCCAGGTCCGCAAGCCAGATCCGCAACCCGTTCCCGCAAGACAACCAGACTAGCCCGGACTGTTTGAGGGAAAGCTGGATAAGAAGATAAGGTGTAAAGGTGGACCCACATGGAGTTGCCACTTCACCAAAATATTTGACACGTGGAAGCATTCTTGAAATGACACATCAGATAGGATTTTCGTAAAAGAGGAAAGAAGGAAGAACGGAAGGAAGAAAAAAAGCTTCTTCTCCGGAAAAATTCTTCTGCATCTCCATTCTCACCAGAGCTCCAATGGAGTTTTTGTATCTGTAACCCTTAAATTGATCAATAAAATCCTCTCAACTTCACTACCCGTGGACGTAGGCCATTCAGGGCTGAACCACGTTAAATCACTGTGTCAATTTCTCTTCTTTTTGATGAATTTAGATGATTGATTTTGGTTGTTTTTGCTGATGAGATTTTTAGATGATTGATTTTGGTTGTTTCAAAATAGATAAGAAAAGATTTATACCGATCCACGAACATTTCTAAAAAATAAATATAAGACATATACCGATCCACAAACGTTTCATAAAAGATAAATAACCACTATCTTATTTTAATTTTTGATTATAATGTTAAAAATATTAAAAATAATTATTAAAAATAATTCTTAACTGTTATTATTAAATAATTTAATCATGATATAGTTTAATTATTTAAGAAGCATGAGTTAATCTAATTCATAAATAGAATACCTATATAATGAATTAGATGATGAAAATTTCTTAATTGGCATCCATCGATTATATATTATTCGATTATTACAAACTGTCATACAATATGAATTGATCAAATGATTTCAATAGTATGTGAATCACACGTGATATCATGCATCATGATAATTAACCACATAATCATAAAAACCTCTTGATTTAATATGATAAATTTTTTGTGTGAACAAAATCTAATTTGTTTGATTAGATTTAATAGTGATATTTAATTAAAAGCATGAAAATCATTTTTAGCTTATACCCATTTAATATTATGAAATGTTTAAGACATTTTTATGAAGTGTGAAGATACCTATGAAGGACACTTCAGAGATGCGGCAGCTATGCAATAATGATGCATTGGGGGCATACTATAAAGAAATCAAATTTTTAGCTGTGAAATGAGTTAAATACTGCACGTCAATTAAGTATTTCATTTTAATAATTTATTAATGCTAAATAGAAATAATATATTTCGATACTTTATGTTATATGCCTTGTACTTCTTAACATAAGTCAGCAATTAATACCTTAAATGAGCCTTCAAGAAATGATACTTCAAATGGCTCATACTTCACGAAGAATATTCAGTAAATACTTCAATTTATTCTGAACTTCTTTGAAAGGCGATACCTCTTATACTTCTTGCGGCAATCTGAACGCTCCTACAAGAATTATCATTCAAAAATGGGTATCTCTTTCAACCTATCATCAAATATTTCCGGAAGGCGAATACTTCTACATTCGTATACTTCTGATCTCTCAAACAACGATTACTTCGGAATAAAATGATATTTCATCTGGATATTTCTCATGTTTTATTTAAAATATATTTCATATTTTCTTTCTATATATGCTTCTCATGTATATAGAAGAATATGGGATATGTCTTAAATAAGAAATGAGAAATGAGAAATGAGAAATATCTGGATGATTCTTCAAGTATACTTCTCATCTACATTTCGGGTATATTTCTTACCGATATTTCTCCGTTCAGGAGACAAGAAAAGACTAGTGGGTATATCCCCAACGAGGGAACTCATGTAAGAGTCTTGAAATAAGGCTAATGGGTTCATCCCCAAAGAGGGGACGCATGTAAGAGTCTTAATAAAATGATGGACAACACATAATTTACTCCATGCCCGAGATAAATTAGGCGTGTGTTTCTACTGAGCTCAGTGGCTAGAGCAAATTTATGGGACACATTAATTTACTCCATGCCCGAGATAAATTAAGCGTGTTTCCTACCAAGCTCCGTGGCTAGGAGACATGATAAGACTATTGGGTCACAGAACCCATGAAAGAGTCTTAATACTTGATAAGACTATTGGGTCACAGAACCTAAGTAAGAGTCTTGATACAAAAAGAGTACGTTCGGGACCAACCCTGTATCTTACCCCTGGCTCGGGTTTGTTTCGTATGTGTGGGATCTCGAATGTCATAACTCCATGGAAGGAGGTGCTTCGTTGCAAAAAATTCCAACCCAGGGTACAAAGGAACCTTGCGGTTGAAAACTAACGATCAATATATATATATTTATATATATATACAAAATTTTGTTTTGCAGAGACAAAAATGGAACATAAAATGAAAATGCACAAGCAACATCAACCACCACATTATGATTCGGACGAAACAAGAAGTCGTTTTCTTAAGAGTTTTTCTTCAAACAATTCTCAAGAAAAGGAGGCAAGTTGTTGGGGACAAAATGATGTTCGCCCGAAGTGACGTCATCACGTCCCGAAGCGACGTCATCATCCCGACCGTTCCAGCTTGTCCCGATGATATCCTGTCCCGGAATGACGTCATCATTTCTCACAGTGACGTCAGCAATTCCCGTTCCAACTGGTGCCCGATCTGTCCTGTCCCGATCCATCCTGTCCCGAACATGCTGTCCCGATCCGGTCATTTCCGCTGGACCAAGTCAATCCCGATAGACCTACTCAATCCCGCAAGCCAGGTCCGCAAGCCAGGTCCGCAACCCGTTCCCGCAAGCTAACCAGACTAGCCTAGACTGTTTGAGGGAAAGCTGGATAAGAAGATAAGGTGTACAGGTGGACCTACATGGAGTTGCCACTTCACCAACACATTTGACACGTGGAAGCATTCTTGAAATGACACATCAGATAGGATTTTCGTAAAAGAGGAAAGAAGGAAGAACGGAAGGAAGAAAAAAAGCTTCTTCTCTGGAAAAATTCCTCTGCATCTCCATTCTCACCAGAGCTCCAATGGAGTTTTTGTATCTGTAACCCTTAAATTGATCAATAAAATCCTCTCAACTTCACTACCCGTGGACGTAGGCCATTCAGGGCTGAACCACGTTAAATCACTGTGTCAATTTCTCTTCTTTTTGATGAATTTAGATGATTGATTTTGGTTGTTTTTGTTGATGAGATTTTTGGCAGAAACAAACCTTACAATTTTTGGAGCAATAACATCTATACAAAATAAAAACGCATCCCATCGTGACCATATTACTTGTCAAGAATTAATGAATAAGAGGCCTACACAGTGCAGCTTAGGTCAATTAAGTTAACTCGCAACATCGACATATAGAACCAATCTTCAATAATCAAACCATTGTCCACATCCAGGTAAGGTGTATTGCTTACAACTCGGGTAGTACAGGGTAAGCGATGGTACGTTTCCGCACATTAGCATGGCATACTAGGATTACAGTAATACAATCTGAAGTTCTGATATGTTTCTTATACACAACTTCCACCTAGCTAGGTAATGATACTAATGGTCAACACGACAATACATACATAATAAATTGTTAAATTACTAAACGATCCACTCCAATATTTATAATCTTTAAACAATGGACACAGCACATGAAACTCAAGCATCATCTTGTAAACATAATACATACACAGTTAATTATCTCTTTTATTCAAGATGTATATTGTATATTAAAATCCTAATCATTTTATTGTTAAGCAAACTATCCAACCACCTGCACATAATAATCAACAGAAATAAAATAATGATGTTAACGTGCATTACTAACTAATTTAGCCACTATCCAACCCAGCCATCATAATCCATACAAATAATGCTTATGCGGCATAGATATCTATTTTATAATTTATTCTTATATTAATATGGAATTGATATTTAGGCAGGGTATCCCTGCCGACCCACCTAAGGTTTTCATTAAGAAACTAGACTTACCACACAATGGTTAATTAGTACTAAATATCTATGATACATCCAAACCATAAATATACTCAACGAAAAGGTCCTATCCTCACTTCCCAAGTCCCAAAGATGATGCAACAAACTTCGGATAGTAACAATCCAAATTTTCACATTAATCTGATCAGCATTTACGCAAAACTTTAAGCCGTTATTTTTTCCAAAGACTAGCTAATTATACTATAAAGACCCTTTGAAAATATTTAATAAATAAAATAATTACAGATGTCAAAGGAGATTTCTAATCCCAAAAATATATTTAACAAGTAACAAACCAAACTCCATTCCCCTCCTGGCTCACAGAGTTATACTAAATGAGAAAATAAAATTTCATCCTCAACTAGATGCTCTGTGACTATCACCCGAAACAGAACCTCCTTCTGGATCTCTAAAACTTGGAAAAAGTTATCAACTGGAGTTAAACTCCGAGCAAATCTTCATAGCTTCCGCATTAAGACAAGAAGTAGAATTACAACTTAACTTGCAAACATAAAATGCTCAAGTTTAAAGCAGAATCAATTTACGTAGATAGTACTAGAGTAATATAACAAGTCACTTGCCAAAAAGAATTAAATCAATAATTAACAACTAAGGTAAAACAAATTACTAACTTAATAAAATAACTACGCACTCTCAACACACAAATATGGCACACCTGCACAATATAGAAATATAAAACCATCCTATGCTCAATAACGTACATATACTACAACCACTACACCAAAATAGAGATTTTATTACAGAAATAGATTTTACGCTTAATCTAAGTCATACAAATAAGTGTGTAAATTTTGGTGTTATTTATTTGTAACACACTAGTTTTTCACACTTACAAGTGTGACTTATTAATTTAAATCACACTTAAGGTGTTATAAGATCCGCTGACAATTAACAAAAAAATGTTTTTATTTTCCCCATATCAGATATACTTACACGTTCCATTTCATTCGACCCCCACACTGGTTAGTGTGGAATCAAAAACATCAATTTCTTAGTGTGCCGAATCCATAAAGGCCACTAATGAAAATGCCAGAACAATCACTAAAATATCAAATAGTATTACTGCGAAAATAAATATTACATGTTTACGATATAATTAGAAAGTTATCCTGCTCTAGTTTTTGACAGAACTTGGAATGTAAAAAATTAAAATGTTTGGTAGATCAAAACCCTATGTGGGCACTTCATAGTGGCAAATGTAATTAGCAGACTTCAGCATACCTAACCAACAGACCTCCACGTCCCAGTGTCGTATACATCAGTGTATTAACTACTCAAACACTTATGGAGCTAACAGTGATCAAACCTGATTCATAACTCAAGCATTCATGATATATTTCTTTTTCGTTGTACTGAAATTTTATGGTGGTGGAGCCCATCTGCTGTCTTTGAACTCTTCATAGAAGCTGGAGCATTAGACACAACGTAGAAAACTGTATGCGACACAAGAACGGAAGTGATTTTCAAAGAAGGGGGGAAATGAAGAATTGCAATGAAGTTAAAAAAGACAATTGGCAGATTAATTTTTAGGAAAGGAAACCCACCTGGTATGTTAGGAGCTACAAAGTTCGTCTGCCTCAGAACACCATGACGCGTTTTCTTTTCATTTACCTTGGCCTAGCTAATATGAACTTTGCCTAGAGAATAACAATAGTGAAGATAGTTTTTTTTGCAAGTAACCTACATAAATAATAGGAAAATTGGAAATATATCCCGGATGTGAACTAGCAATTAAGAGATATGTCCCGTGACGGTGGAAATTAAGAGATATGTCACAGTCATCCATTTTTTCTGTTAAATATATATTTTTGGACAGTTATACCCTCTACACATAAAATATTTAATGGTTAAAGAGAGGGAAAATTGAAAATATATCTCGGATTCATGAAGTTGATCATGATGGTGATGATTGACGGAAGCGGG
The DNA here is from genome assembly GCA_023531435.1 of Papaver californicum. Taxonomy (NCBI): domain Eukaryota; kingdom Viridiplantae; phylum Streptophyta; class Magnoliopsida; order Ranunculales; family Papaveraceae; genus Papaver; species Papaver californicum. Next base: position 2,157,076 of record JAJJMC010014815.1, read on the forward strand.
AGTTGATGATGGTGTGAAAATACCTTAAATGTCAAGGGCATAACTGTCTAAAAATATGTATTTAACGGAAAAAATGGACAACTAGGACATATCCCTTAATTTCTACAGTTATGAGACAGATTCCCAATTGATAATTCAAATCCGGGATATATTCCAAAATATCCCAATAATGATTTGTTTTAGCCGGCAAGAGCTAGAATATTTTTAGCAAAAGGTTGTAATATGATGTAACAACAAACCAGCAGATTAGAAACAATAACAAGTGCATAAATCTTTCTGACATTATGTTTACTGTTTAACTTACTTTTTAAGGTAAGATGACATAAATAAGCTCATGATCATCCTAATGGTAACAATGATCATCACCCAAACAAGAACATGTTGATCTCATAAAAGTCCTCAATAAAGTCACTAGACATAAGCTCTGCATAAAGAAGAACGGGACAGTCAAGAGTATTTTGTTTATCCAAGTACAAAGCTTCATATAATGAATGATGAAAAGTGAGGTCAGAATACCTGTATAATCAACAACCACTATGAAAGTCATTTCACCATCACCAGAGATGTAATCCTGGAATGTGTGTTGTGTGTTCTCAGAAAGCTTTTCCAGAAACAGTTGATTCTTTAATACTTGTACCATAACAACAACTTTTGACTAAGGAGAATTACCAACAATTAATTAGATTGTTGAAACAACATGAAGTAAAAAAACCTAACCTTGTTTGCAGACTTTGTCCACCTACGTATGGCATGAACAAATTTTTTCCCTCTCCATTGAAAAGTTATTCCTAAGCCAGCGATTTCTGAATTTTGCTGATTCATGAACCAGAAATTCGCCAGAGTCAAAGTTCTAGTGACTGTGAACCTATATAAATGAGAGAAAACAAGATATTGACTTACCTTAGAAAATCATGTCTTCCATAGCTATTGAAGTTAAAGCAGCTAAAGGTGTATCCTGCGTTTACAAAAATAGTCAACAAGTGATAAAAATATATACAATACAAAATAATATGCAGTGGATCTGGGTATACTCTGTAAATGTGGGGTATCTGATCATCAACATGTTTAGTCCTTTTAATGGCAATAAGCAAAGTAATGGTTACACATGGCTTTGGTCAGATACTGTTGCCCCAAAGCTCAAAACAGTTCAAATTTAACCCCAAGCTGTAAATACACCGCTACCTTGCCATACTTGTACCAGTTCGTAACTAATGTGAAGAGCCGGTAATGACAATCCAAATAATCAGTAGTTAGATGCAAGAGGAGCAGCCAGAGTTTATTATTGGAAACATATATGTCATATACAAGTTGCTAAAAGAACGAAAAACAAAATAAGATTACCTTGCCCAGCATCTGTAACACTAGATTACAATTAATCCACCCCTTTTCTGCTTCAAAGTGATATGTGCGTAGTTTCTAACCCTAACTCTGAAGTTCCAGTTGCTACTTCATTCTCTTTGCTTCTGAACGCAGCTCCTTCTCTCTTTCTTCCCTGTTTCTACCATTACCGCAGCTTCTTACCTGTTTCTACTACCACCAGCAACTTCGAAAATTCAATTCCCTTTAACAACCACACTACCATAAGTTCAGATCTTCCTTCATTTGATAGTGTTTTGTCAAATTAGAGTTCTAGATCTAGGGTTTGTAATGGGATTCCATTAAAGGTTTAAGTTAGGGTTTTATACTAAGACTTGTTGTCGTAACTCAGTCATGTTATTATGCAGTTCAAAATAGTTGTCATATCGGAGTTCATTAGTTCATTAGTTTTGTCACTGGCGGAGACGATCTTATGGGCTATAACTAAAAGTCAATTTAGGGAACAGCAAGTAGAGAGGGTCGAGTTTACGGTGGTTATGGAGTAAGGAGTTGGCAGAGAAAACATAAAATGTGAAGGTTACAAGTTCTAACTCTGAATCTTCAATTTCTTATGGATTTTAATCTCTTACTTGTTAGGACTTAGGATACATGGGATTTCACTTTTCTGTTCATTTGGGTTGTTGGCTGTCATATACTGACAAAATGATTGTGTTTTGTTTAGGATCTGTTTGGTAATTATTCTCTTATTAGTTTGGATCATAATCAGGTGGTACTTACTTTTTATAGCTGCAGTTGTATAATAATTTTGGGAAATTTTGATTTTAGGTCTCATTAAATGGTATCTCTTAGCCTTTAGGTCCTAACTTTGTCCAACTTTACGTTTAGCTCTCGGTCAACCAATTGACCAACATTGACTACGTTGACCGTCCATCAGATGGTTAAAAATGTAACACAGTTAATGGCCGTTAAACATATATTTTGAACTGTTGAAACAATCTCACATGTTTTGTCTCCATTCCATTCACGCACAAAATCAATCTCATAGTCATCTAAGCATATATTGAACTGTTAAAACAAGTCTGCCAACATGTTTCCGACATAAACATAAGCATTCAACTGTTAAAACAAAGCCTACGCCTGCTAACAAAAATCTAAATTTGAACTGATATTCATTCATCACTCTTAGGTGTGCCCAACCAATCCATCAGTCTACGCCTGTTGCCACTTCTAGCTGTTGAAGAAAAGATACATCCACCTCTCATGGCAGGTCCACCACCTCTCTGACCTCTCCCAACACCTCTATGACCTCTACCAGCACCTCTTCCATTAGGTGGTCTGTTAGCTTGTTGGAGAGTTTGTATCTATAACAATAGTTAAAAATGTAATGTGCATCAAACAAAATGGTTAACAATACACCTAGAACAAATGTTTAAGAATGTAACATACCTGGGATTGTGCACTTTGTATTGGCACTTCAGCTGGTTCTCTAACTAATCTTGGCTCCTCAACAACTATGATGCCAACACCCACAATCTCTCCTCATTTTCTATGAACTATTTTTCCTTGGCTAATCCCCTTGACCTTCTTCCTCTTAGTCCACCACCTTTACTGCTTGTACCCTCAATGGTAGTAGTTCTACCAAATGCAACTCTTGTAGATGGAATACTAGTAGTTGTGGTAGTAAAAAGAGTTGCAGATGCTCTTCCACCTCTACCTCCCCTACTTCCTTTGCCTCCCATACTTCCTCTGCCTCCTTCTGCACTTGTAGTTGCAGATTCCATCATTTGTTCATGTGAAACTGTAGGAGAAGCAACACCTTTTTTCCTTTTATTACCACCTCTCGTTCTTGGAGTTGTAGATGAAGGTGTTCTTGTCTGTTCATTTGTGGCAGTTGAAAGATTCAGGTGTAGAAGATGTAGTGGCAGTTGCTGGTGCAGGTGACCTTGTAGCTGGATTTGGCCTCACATGAGGGCCTGTGAAGGTTCCTGGAGATGCATACACATTTAAACTTACTAATAAGTACAACAATTACCAAAAATCTAGTAAAACCATGAACATATTACCTTGATCCAAATTCTCAGCAGAAGCCCCTTTGCAAGTCTTTCTGTTGTGACCAAAACTATAACATTTTCCACACATGTATTGTCTAGAATTCCTACCAAGTGCCTCATCTATGTCTCTTCTTCTTTGAGATCCAGGCCTACCTGTGGGTCTAGGAACTTTAGGAGGATTCATAATATGAGTTATAGACTGCAAACATATATACAATGTGAATTAGTACCTTACAAACTCATTTATAAGATTAAATGAGTAAACATTGTAGTATTAAGTGTCATTACCTTGTCCCATAAAGATATGTCATGGATAGGCCTGATTAATGGAGAATACAATGCTCTATAGGTATCACCTTCATGTATGGATAGACATACCTACATAAAACAACAATATTAAACTGCAAGTATTACAAACACAAGGTTGAAATAATTAACAAAATTAAGATGACTTACTGATCAAAGTTTCTGGTTCTGAAATACAAGGATGCATAAATTGCATGGACACATGGAATTCCACTCACTTACCATCCATTACAGCTACAAGTATGCTCCAATAGGTCAACAACCCATGAAATATCTTTCTTTGTGTCTAACACTGCCCAAACAAACTCAGATGAGGTTTGTTTTGTGAACTCATGGCTGAAGTAGAGGTGCTTCTGAACTATAGTAGTTACTCTTGGAACAACACCACCATCAGGCATTTTCTTACCTACTTGTTCTCTGTCAAAGAAGATCTTCATCATTAGAAGATGAAATTTCTGCACTAATTTGGTTATTGGCATGAACCTCAGTTCTAGAATCCAAGCATTGAAGGCTTCATAGAAATTGGATGTGATATGTTTTGAGGACTTATCAAAATAAGCCCTTGCCCATGTCTCAACAGGTCCCCTTGTGAACCATTCAGTTGCAGTAGGCTTCACTTGTTTCAGTCTTCCCATCCAAATTTTATGCCCAACTTCACTATAAGACCTTGCTGCTCTCCATACTATAAACTCCAAATTTTTTCCAGGGTGTAACTTCTTGAAATTCTTATATAAATGTCTAAAACAGAATCTATGATGGTGATTCACATCACTAAAATTTCTAGCAACACCTTCTACCAATCCCTTTTGTCTATCACTTATAAATGTTAGTGCCTTTTCATGCCTTTTCATACCTTTTCAGCTCTGGTGCCAACATGCTAAGGAAACATATCCAACTTTCTGTGCATTCTGACTGACAAATATAAATCCCAATGGGAAACAGGTCATTGTTTCCATCAAGGGCAGTGATTGCCAACAATGTACCACCATATTTCCAATTCAAATGAGTTCCATCTAACCCTAAAAAAGGTCTACAATGATTGGAAAATCCATCAAGTGAAACCCTATATGCTATACAAAGTGACTTGAACCTACCATTTTCTGGATCAGTTCTATATGAAGCAATATTTCTATCATCCAAAACCTTAATTTTATTACAAAATGCAGGAAGAAATTTATACCCATCTTCATAACTACCCATTATCTTTTCTAAAGTCAGATGATAACCATGCCATGCAGAATAATAAGAGATATCAACTTAATGGTTCTTTTTTACCTCAGTCTGGAAATCCCTAGGCTTGAACTTAGGATGAACTTTAAAGGACTGTAACATTACCTTTGCCACCCATTTTGCATTTGCCAAAGGATGTTTTAGCCCATAAAATGATTCACAAGTATGATTGAAAACACCTGCAAAATACATGTGAAGCTCAAGTCAGCAAAGAACAAACAATAAACAACAAACAACAAAAAACAAACAACAAAAACAAACAACAAAAAAACAAAAAAAAAAGACATATACAAAAATTTAACTACTCACCTGATTTGCATTGAAGGGTTTGCCTATCAGGAAATCTGGCACAATACACTTTCCATTCACATTCAGGATCTCTGCATTTGTATTATTGCTTCTTTTTGGTATTTTTAACCTAAGTTATGACATAGTTCATTTCTATGGCTAGTTCCCTTATATACTCCCTGCATTCTTCAAAACTGATCCATTCTTGCCCCACAAATAGTTTCTCTACACCTTAAATCTTTTCAGGCATCTTATATTCACCATCTATGCTTTTAGTGCCTTCAACAAATTCTTTGAAATCAGTTGTTGAACCAAGTGTGGATTGTATCTCACCAGTAACCCTTATTTCTTCATCAACATCCATCTGTGGCTCTTCCAACACTTCATCTTCACTGTTGTCTCCCTCCTCATCCAAATCAATTGACTCATTCATACAGTTAGATTCAAATAATATTTCATCATCTAGAAGAGGGTCATCAACAATAGTTACCTGACTTAACTCAGCAACAGTGCTTTGTGAACCAACTTTCTTAGGGTGCAAAAGTGGAAGAAAGTCAAGCTCTTCTTCAGGGTTAAAATATGGTAGAATGTGCATGTTTGGATCCTCATCCCTTTTGCTGTTACCAACCACATATCCACCTTTAGTTGGATAATATCTCAATAATTTATCCTCCATAGTAAAACAAGACCCTAATTGTATGTCTTCTCCTATAATTGAATACACACAACAGAAATTATTAGTACACCTAACTTCAATTCGACAAATGAACAAACAGAAACAAAAACAAACCTAATCTTTCTAAAAAGTAACAAAACTCTAAATTCCAACAAACAAAAAACAAATCAAAACAATAAACAATCAATCCTACTACTAAACATCATAGGAGTTCAACCCAACATGACAAAGAATATAAAAGAAAGAATGATAAAATCGAAAAAAAAAAACAGAGACAAAAACAAAAAAAAAAAACTAAATTATTTTTGGGTAAAAAAACCCTAAATTACAACAAACAAAACAAAATTACTTTGTTAAACTATAGATTCCACTATTACAAAACATGGGTATTCATCATAAAGAACTAATTTTATAAAATCCCAATTTTGATTAACAAATTTAAAGTTTCCTGCAACTTACCTTTCTGACCTAAAATCCACAACACCTTTTAAATCAACTACTCTTCGATTACCTTGTTCTTTGTATTACCATCAATCAATAACAAACCCTAATCCTCAAAAATACGATCGAATTTCACTTAGATGATAACTGTCGGCTGCCCTAATTCATTTCTCTCCATTTTTAGACTGAAGAAAAAAGAATGGTATAAAATCGATTTTATGTTTTATAAAAGTACACCTCCATCTCGACCGTCCATCTTTGAGTAGTTAAGATCATGCCACGTGTATAACGTGGTAGAGTTAGTAAATATTTTAAAAAATGAATTTTAGTTGGTCATTTCACATTTTTAACCGTCTGATGGACGGTCAACGTAGTCAACGTTGGTTGACCAGGACCTAAACGCAAAGTTGGACAAAGTTAAGACCTAAACGCTAAGAGATACCATTTAGTGGGACCTAAAATAAAAATTTCCCAATAATTTTTTGAGTTCTTCCTTTACTTTTGTAGACCACAAACATTGCTTAATTTGCAGCAGATTAGGATGGTTATAGTTGATTAGAATGTGAAATTCTAGTTTTGACATTATTGATTTTGTGTTCATAATCGATTGGTATCAAGCTTTAACGTCATTAGACCCGCAAATTTATTTTATCAAAAACATCTAAAACATAGAGAATTGCTCCCTAGCTCTAGTACTGATAACTGTTGTTTGGTGATTTTTTACCATTAAATTAAAAACGGGAAGCAAAGATGACGGAAAGGGTTGCGATAATAGGTGCTGATATTAGGCTCGGACCAAGGCTTGTAAAGAAATTCACTATTATTAGTGGAGGTTTGACGGGTTCTGGATTGCCATAACTTTAAATAAAGGTAAATGTTGGAAATAAAAATGGTTTAAGCTAAAATTAAGATTTTATTACTTAAAATAATTTTGTTACTATAATTAACTTGATGGGTGTTAGGATCACTAGTCCAAACTTGGGTGGAATTATAGCCATCCATTTTCACTTCTTAGTGAATGAGAAACCTTTGGTTGTCCCACATTGGGCAAACCAAGGAGGAAGTTCATGTATTTTACTACAAACGTTCTATATAAGGAAAAGAACTAGTGGATTGGATATGGACTTGGGAAATGGACTAGTGGGCAAATGCATACATGTGCAGTTCTTCGCACCGAAGCACCGCAGGCCGCGGGCTTGCGGGCTTGCGGAGCTTGCATGTGCTTTTGCGTGTGTTTTGGCGTGAGCCTTGGCGCGACCCTTGGTGCGACCATTGGTGTGACCATTACTTCTCCTATAAAAGAACAACAATACTAAAGTTTTCGTTTACCCCAGTCGCAGCCACTGTCCTGACGACTTTTCACCATCTTCCTGCTTTGTTTTGCGCAATAGATTTACATTCTTTTATTCATCTTCTGTTAAGTTCACAACGGGCCAACGAGCTTTGCTAGATGGGTTGGTATCAGGTGATTTTATTCTGAATTCAAATTTGTCACTTATAAGGTATAGCAGCATCTTCCTGAAGGTATACCTGGCAAATATTGAGTTAAGGGCAGTCTGTTGAACAGGCGACTTCACCTCTCTGTGCTTGAGTGTGTATGCTGTTTATTTCTAACCCTCCCTTAATCATCTTCAAGTTCTCTGTTGTTTTTGTTTCTATGTTACAAGAAGATTATTATCCAACAATCTTAACTCAATAACTGTGCAATCAACAAATCTTCTGTAACAATGGCAAAGACTGATGTTGAGAGACCTCAGAAGTTTTCTGGTAAGGATTTTAAGAGATGGCAATCGAAGATGCTCTTTTTCCTGAGTTTCCACATGCTTGATGAAGTAGTATTGAAACCGTATGACAAAGCTCTGGATACTCCTGAATCATCCAAGGAAAAAGATACTTGGACGAGAAATAATTATTTAGCAAAAAATCATATTTTAAATTGCCTTGAAGACTCTCTGTATGATTTTTATAATGCTAAAGAGAATTTTACTGCTTTAAATTTATGGACTGCACTGCAAGAAAAATATGTAGCAGAAACTGCAGGACGTAAAAAATTCCTAGTTGCATGATTTTTGCAATACAAGATGATGAATGACAAGTCTGTAGTTGATCAGTTTCTGGAGTTGCAAAAAATAATAAATGAAATCATTGCTGAAGGAATGGAAATCTCTGAGACCTTTCAAGTTTCTGCTGTGATTGAAAAATTACCAAGTTCATGGGCCGAGTACAAGAGAAGACTAAGGCATGAAACTGGTGAGATTACTATGATAGAACTGGGCAAGAAAATACAAGTTGAAGAGTTGTTGTGCTCAAAGGACAAGAATGTCTCTTCTGCAAGAGACATGTCAAACAAAGCTCATGTGATCGAACACAAGTTTGCTTCACTCAGTCTGGACCACAACAAGCGTAAGCCTGGCCCTCAAGGAAAAGGTAAATTTCAAAAACCAAAGTCTGCTATTGGGAAGATTAAGGGAGCTTGTTATGTCTGTGGTGTGTATGGCCATATGGCAATGCATTGTAGAAAACGCAAAGATGCGAATTTTAAGAAACAAAATGTAAACCTAGCTGAAAGTAGTAAAAATGAATTTTCTGGCACGGTGTCTGAGGTGAATTTAGTTACCAATGTGAGGGACTGGTGGGTAGACTCTGGAGCTACCAAACATGTCTGCGGAAGAAAGGATATGTTCACCTCCTACCAGACAGTAGGAGAGGGAGAAAAACTCTATATGGGTAATTCTTCTGCAGCACAAGTTGCAGGAAAAGGAAAGGTTTCGCTGAAGCTTTCTTCTGGGAAAATCCTCACATTGAATGAAGTGTTACATGTACCAGACATCTGCAAGAATCTCGTTTCAAGTAGTGTGCTAGATGACAAGGGCTTTAAAATTGTTTTTGAGTCTGGAAAAGTGATTATCACTAAGGGTAGGGACTTTGTGGGAAAGGGATATAAGGCTGAGGGCCTTTACAAATTATCTGTAATCTCTACTGAAATTAATAAAGTTGATTCTTCTTATGTTGTTGTCTCATTGAATATCTGGCATGGTAGACTTGGTCATGTAAATTATAATTCAATGAACAAATTGGAAAAATCTGGCTGTATTCCAAAATTAAATTTGGAATATGAACATAAATGTGAAGTTTGTGTAGAATCAAAATATGCTAAGAAGCCTTTTCAGAAAAATGTCCACAGAGTTTCTAATCCCTTAGAGTTAATTCACACTGACTTAGTTGATATGAAATCAATCCAAACCAGAGGTGGAAAAAAATGGTTTGTTACCTTCATAGATGACTGTACTAGATACTGTCATATCTACCTGCTTAAAGGAAAAGATGATGCTCTTGAAGCATTTAAATTAAATAAATTAGAAGTAGAAAACCAGATGAATACCACCATTAAAACTGTTAGGTCTGATCATGGGGGTGAATACATAACCCCTATAGGAGACTTTTGTACGCAACATGACATTATTCATGAGGTAACTCCTCCTTATTCACCACAATCTAATGGTGTGGCTGAACGAAAAACCGAACCCTTAAGGAGATGATGAATGCCATGTTAATCAGTTCAGGACTACCGGCGAACTTGTGGGGGGAGGCCGTCCTCTCAGCTTGTTATATCCTGAACAGAGTGCCCCTTAAAGGAACAGAAAAATCACCGTATGAATTATGGAAAGGCAAACAACCCTCTTATGGATACCTCAAAGTGTGGGGGTGTCTAGCCAAGGTCTCTATTCCTCCACCTAAGAGGACTAAAATAGGACCTAAAACCGTTGATTGTGTCTTTCTAGGATATCCCGAGCACGCCACTGCCTATAGATTTATGGTTGTGAGTTCCGATAACTCGGAAATTGGTGTGAACACCATTTTGGAATCTAGAGATGCTTCGTTTTTTGAAAATGTTTTTCTGATGAAAACTGAATCTCACGTGATACGTGTAGATCCTCTAGATGTCCCTTCTTCTAGCCATCATTACCGGTAGAAGAAGATGAACCTGTTTATGAGCCAAGAAGAAACAAAAGACCTAGATTAGAAAAATCTTTTGTGCCAGACTTCACTACCTGTTTAGTTGAAACTGATCCACAAACCTATAAAGAGGCCATGACTTCGTCTGAAGCTCCATGGTGGAAAGAATCCACTATTAGTGAGATGGATTCTATTGTTCAGAATGAAACCTTGGAAATAGTAGATTTACCTCCAGGGTGCAAAACCATAGGTTGTAAATGGATTTTTAAGAGAAAACGTAAGGTTGATGGAACCGTGGAAAAATATAAAGCTAGACTTGTAGCTAAAGGCTATAAATAAATAGAAGGTGTAGATTTCTTCGACACTTATTCACCTGTCACTAGAATTACTTCAATTAGGTTGCTAATTGCAATTGCTGCAATCCATAATCTAGAGATACATCGAATGGATGTAAAAACTGCGTTTCTAAATGGTGAATTAGATGAAGAAATTTATATGGATCAACCCGAGGGCTTTGTGGTGAAGGGTTATGAAAAGAAGGTGTGTAGACTTAAAAAGTCTTTATATGTCTTGAAACAAGCACCTAAACAATGGCATGAAAAATTTGATCATGTAATGTTCTCTAGTGGTTTTAAAATAAATGAAGCTGACAAATGTGTTTACACTAAATCTGTCAACGCTGCTTGTGTGATGATATGCCTGTATGTTGATGATATGCTTATACTAGGTACAACCTCAGAAATTATTAATTCCACTAAGAACATGTTGATTGAGAACTTTTACATGAAAGACTTAGGTCCTGCTGATGTAATCCTAGGGATAAAAATTAAAAAGGAGTCTAATGGATTCAGTCTCAGTCAATCTCATTATGTTGAGTCAGTTCTGAAGAAATTTAACCAGTTTGATAGTAAACCTGCAAGTACTCATTTTGACCCTTCTTGTAGACTCAAGAAAAAAAAAGGCAATGGAGTCTCGCAACTTGAATATTCTCGTGTCATAGGAAGTCTGATGTACTTAATGAACTGCACGAGACCAGACATTGCCTATGCAGTGAGTAGACTAAGTAGGTATACCTGTAATCCAGGACAAGAGCATTGGGATGCACTTTTCAGAGTGCTGAGGTATCTTAAAAAAACTTTAAACTTTCGGTTGAGTTATGAGAGATACCCTGTTGTGCTGGAAGGATACTGTGATGCAAACTGGATAGCAGACTCAGAGGAGTCTAAGTCTACGAGTGGATACGTTTTCACTCTAGGATGTGGAGCAGTGTCTTGGAAGAGTTCCAAACAGACCCGTATCGCTCGATCCACTATGGAATCCGAGTTTATAGCGTTAGATAAAGCAGGAGAGGAAGCCGCTTGGCTAAGATGCTTTTTAAAAGACATTCCTCTCTGGCATAGGCCTGTGCCAGCTGTATCTATACATTGTGATAATCAAGCTGCAATAACTAATGCTAAAAACAGCAACTATAATGGAAAATCTATTCATATAAGGAGAAGACACAATTCTCTAAAACAACTAATCTCAACTGGCGTTATTTCTGTTGACTTTGTGAGGTCTAAGGAGAATATCGCGGACCCTTTGACGAAAGGCTTGTCCAAGGAGATAGTTAGTAATGCATCGAGGGGGATGGGACTTAAGCTCATCTATTAAAACTTGCCATGAAGGATACTCAACCTTGCTGACTGGAGATCCCAAGATCAAGGTTTTGAATGAGACAACTGGCGGGTAAAAATTAAACACTATCAGAGAATTATTTTATTTGTCCCTTCCCTATGGTGTAGACGTGATAGTGTGACTGCAAGTGAGGATGACTTTGAGTAAAGTCTTACTGAGTTTTATAGTTTCAATTTAAGATTGAAATGGGGTGTAGCAGTTAACACTCTTGATAGAACTCACCTATCTGAATGAGGAAGTGGGTCGCTTCCTGTGAGAACTGAGCTGATTCTCTAGAGCATTCTGAGAAACGGGATACGTCCAGGGCTAAAACGGACACAACGGCGTGAACTTAACAGCATTTTAAGAGATATCTCGTGTAAGGAGTTATTGAAGAATTACACTAAACGATGGCAGTTCAAGACATCACGTTCACTGACCATCAAGTAGTTCCGGTGCTTCTCACTAAGCAAAGGTTCAATTCCAAATGGTCACCTATTGCTTAAGAGGTATTTCTCGTTTTTTCGTTTTTCCGACTTTTCGGTTTCGTCATTCATGTGGGGGATTGTTGGAAATAAAAATGGTTTAAGCTAAAATTAAGATTTTATTACTTAAAATAATTTTGTTACTATAATTAACTTGATGGGTGTTAGGATCACTAGTCCAAACTTGGGTGGAATTATAGCCATCCATTTTCACTTCTTAGTGAATGAGAAACCTTTGGTTGTCCCACATTGGGCAAACCAAGGAGGAAGTTCATGCATTTTACCACAAACGTTCTATATAAGGAAAAGAACTAGTGGAGTGGATATGGACTTGGGAAATGGACTAGTGGGCAAATGCATACATGTGCGGTGCTTCGCACCGAAGCACCGTAGGCCGCGGGCTTGCGGTGCTTGCGTGTGCTTTTGCGTGTCTTTTGGCGTGAGCCTTGGCGCGAGCCTAGACGCGAGCCTTGGCGCGAGCCTTGGTGCGACCCTTGGTGCGACCCTTGGTGCGAGCCTTGGTGCAACCCTTGGTGCGAGCCTTGGTGTGACCGTTGGTGCGAGCCTTGGTGCGAGCCTTGGTGTGAGCCTTGGCGTGACCATTGGTGTGACCATTGGCGTGAGTCTTAGCGTGTGCCTTGCGTGTGCTTTGCGAGTGCCTGCGAGTGCACACGTGTACCCATCAAATATTCAACGGGTTTATTTTTAAAAATAAATATTTTACCGTTTTGAATTAAATGAAAAATAAAATCATAAATATTTTTAATTAAAAATCTTAACGTTTTGTTTTAATAGGGATTTAATATTTCAAAATAAAATTTTTCACCGTTTTAAAACTCAAAGGATTACTTCTCCTATAAAAGAACAACAATACTAAGGTTTTCGTTACCCCAGTCGCAGCCACTGTCCTGACGACTTTTCAGCATCTTCCTGCTTTGTTTTGCGCAATAGATTTACATGCTTTTATTCATCTTCTGTTAAGTTCACAACGGACCAACGAGCTTTGCTAGATGGGTTGGTATCAGGTGATTTTATTCTGAATTCAAATTTGTCACTTATAAGGTATAACAGCATCTTCCTGAAGGTGTACCTGGCAAATATTGAGTTAAGGGCAGTCTGTTGAACAGGCGACTTCACCTCTTTGTGCTTGAGTGTGTATGTTGTTTATTTCTAACCCCCCTTTAATCATCTTCAAGTTCTCTGTTGTTTGTGTTTCTCTGTTACAGGAAGATTATTATCCAACAATAAATTTCCTTGTCAGCACAGCCTAGCATATGTTCGCTGGGAAATACCTGATTTGATTTTTGTTACATGGTTCTTTTATTGACTGCTAAATAGTCTAATCATTCTCATGCTATTAAGTACTTCCATTGCAGTATGTCACACGTCGAAGTTATTTTGCTTAGTGCAACTAACAAGTCTAACCGCACGGTCCGTGCTAAATCAAATGGAATAGTTTAGTTTGGTTGGTAGAAAAAAGAGGTTCAGAGATGGTACTAGGTAGGTATATCCAAGTTATTAACTTTTTCAATGTTATTATCCTAATGTTGTGCCATTCTTCTTAAACAAGTTTTCTTTCTAGTTGTCCATTGTCATTTGGTTTCTTAGGATTGACTTCTTTTGAATTGTTTTCCAAGAATTGGAGAAGGAGCAATCTGTGGAAGTGTACAAGGAGCTGAAAGCTTGGGGACCTTGAAGACTACAAGTAGTAGGAAGTGAATCTTAGATTGCTGAATTATGTTTCGGAGGGTGAAGTGTGATGTGCAACGACAACAAGTGAGTAAAGAAGATTTAATGTTTAATTTAGAGATGATGAAAGTTGTCTAAAACATAGATATCTTGAAGAATTGAACCGTCCATACTTTGATGTCATATAATATTAGTAAGACTAGTTTCTTCATTTTTTGTATATGCAGAGCTTTGTTATGGTATGCCATTTCTTGTATATGCCTAGGTATCATCCCCTTTTATTTGTAGAAACGGAAGAACTTAGTAAACCTATGTTACATGCTTTGTCTAACCTATGCACTGGATGCTTTCTTTCTGTAGTTTTGGATGTTTTGAATCTTTTGCCTCAGAACAATTGTAGGATTTCAGTGATGAAAGCTATAAGATTGGATCATAAGAACTATATCGAATCTGGGTAAAATTGCAGGGGAACTGGATTTTGACAAGGTCAGCAAAACTGACCATCTTTTTTTTTTGTTGCAAAAATTTCGCAACTACTTTAGCTGTTGCAAATTTTAATACCGGAAAAAGGATATCTGGTTCAGAATAAATATATCCTGTTCGGAATTATTAATCTGTGTTTATAAAAACTTTCGTAACAGCTAAGAGCAGCTGTTACAATTTAAAATTTTTCTGACGACTCTGCGGTGCAACCCAGCCGTTGCGACTAAATTTCGTAATGGTAGCTTTTTCGTTGCAAAAATCTTCAATAGGGTGTTTCGCAACGGCTATTTCGTTGCAACCCCTTTGTGTAACGGCAACGAAACGTTCTAAACCCTAAATTTGGTGTCATAAAATATCCTTGCGTCGATAAATCATGAATTCCAATTGATAATGTAGCCCTTAATTGAAAAGTCTCCTTTTGAGGCATTTCATAAGCTTCAATTCCATGGTCCCATAGTTGCATAGGCTTGTCGACCAGTGGTTAAAGAAAGACATCAATGTCTCGACCTGGAGATTTTGTTTCCAGGTCTAACACTAATCCTACATGACAGAAGGCTAACAACATTAGACTTAACTCTTATTGAAATACAAGCAAATAAGACCAGCCTTGGCTCTGACCCATCGTAAATATAATTATTAATAATAAGTTCTTCAAGGAATTATAATCAATCATCTGAAGGATAAAAAAGAAAAGAAATAAAAAATAAAAAAGAAACAAAATAACACATAGATTACAAACAAGAAGTATAAGAAAGGAAAAATCACAATTAGATTACCTTGAATCAGTTTCGCATCCATGCATTTCTACAAGTAACTTCAACTCCTGAACACCCTCCTTCAAATCTTGAACCTGCAGCAAACATGAACCTCCTTCACAAACTACTAACAGAGGATTCTTTAAGCCCAAACACTTGGAGACAACACGAAGGATGAATGAATAGTCACTTATAATTTCGTGCTTGAATTAGTAATCGCTTAATACCCAACAAATAAACAAAAGTGAAAAAAAACAATCGGAGTGAAAAAAGTGGAGTTCATTGCCATTTGCAAGTAAGTCTGATTTTAAAATTCTAATAGGCTCAGCAACTGTTGACCTGGTGCCACTACAGTGACCTTTACCATTGAGCTAGCACTAATAATATTAATAATATTGTTAATTACTTAACTGGTGAATTTGTTATCTCCCAGCATTAGGTTTAGGTTTGAAATTTATATCTTTCACCAAGATAAATTTAGGCCTAGTCAAAAACATAAGTCGTTGATTGACAACACACAAGAGCAAAATATAGCAGACACTGAACCTTGTACCTACCCATCAAATGTAGGAATTTTGTACTTTAAGTATGTCAAAAAAAGAAAAAAAAAGTATATAGAACATCAATACACACATGATGAAGCTATCAAATTAAGAAAACTACATATAGCTTATTGAGAAGCTCATGAAGCATATAAAAATCTATTGAAACAAAATAAATACATTATTAGGAACTTGCCCACGTCATCTTAGGAACTTTTCCATCGAGATGTGTGTATGTGTGATCTTTTCCTACTAAATGTTTTTACCTTTTAGCAAACATTACTTGAGAGTCTAACATTACGTTGTTTACTTTCCCTTGTCACCTTTAATGTGTTTAGAGTGACCAAATCATTTAGTTACTCGGTGACTTTTTCGGTAGCAACTTATCTTCATTCCTCGATAGTATTTTACAGTTAGTAGGTATTACTCATTTGATTCATTAGATATGTTTCGTCATCTACTTTGGCTACTAACTTTTAAACCCTTTTAATCAAACACTTCCTAACGATCTTTCTTTACTCCATCATATTCTTCTCTTCTATTTAACAAATTAATCTATAATGTGATCAATTTCAGACCCCTAACTTGATAGATATAGAATAGTCACACCAATTAAACAAAAGAACAAACAGAATGCAATAGAAAAACGATAATTTTATTGTTTTAGAATAAGAACTTTACAACGTTTACCTTTAAGGATTTTGTCCTAGTTGTTTATTCTTTTCTCTTGGTTTATTTTCTGTTAGTATTCTCTAGTCTTCTGCCTCTGTACCACCTCTCTACAAACACTTTATATCCTTATTTATAGATGAGATCTATGCTAAAACTAGTTACACTCAGATTAGGCAATCCCCCCTATTTTTGTAACCTTCTAGGAATAGAATTTCTATTATTCCTTTTAGGAATAGAAGTCTACTTCTAGAATTACTTGGAGAGTAATTTAGTGTATTTTGAACCTAGGTATAGGGTATTCGAATTGGCCTATACCTAAAAACGGATCAGACCTTCCCCATCAGGAGGCTTTTGGTCCCTCAAAAGCATTGAGTTAAGAGTTGTGAAAGTTTAGTCCGCAACTGGAGTACTCTTGAGTATCACTTTGCATGCTTTAAACTTTTCCCGTTAATATAGTCTTGGGAAAAAAATTGTTCCCTAACTGTAGTCTTTTGTGTCTTCTTGCTAAGAATCAGATCTTCTTTTATTACTTCACATGGAGATAATTCTTGCACGTCTTGTAATAATGGCGACTCATTTTGCTCGTTAAGAAGCTTGATTTCTGGTTCCAATTGTTGTTTTGGTTGTAACTTCTGCGGCTGTTGCAAGGTGTCTTTAAACATTTCTAACAACTGATGTATATCTTTATCTTTGGTTTTAGTTGCAAGAGTTTGCATAAACCAATTCACTAGGTTCTTTGACAAATTGTAGAACCGTGAGTAGACTAAACTTATGGCTCATGTTTACCAAGTGTTTGGTTTGTTGTGCACCTAAAAGTTGTAGTTTCTTCTTATCTTTAGAAGCTAAAATGCGGAACCCTTTTCCATTTTTTACCAGCCTCCATACATTTTCTCGTCGAGAGAACATTGCATCTCTGTCTCATAGGTAAGAACTACTAAAAATAACATGACAGGCATCTAATGGGACGTCATCACATGTTACCTGATCTACGAATTTCCCGTCAATGGAGAATTTAAAGGTGCATTTAGTATTCACTTGTAACTATATATCCTTCGTTAACCATCCTAACGGGTACAGTTCAGGTTGCGGTTTGGCCTTCAACTTTAACTTCTTCACGAGATGTTCCGATATCAAGTTTCATTGTGACCCACTATCAAATAGAGTGAGAACTGATTCTTTTCAATTTCGACGTACACCCATAATAACTTTTCTTTAGTAGATTCCAGTTGCGTCGGAGTCGCTTTTTCTTGTATAAGAGCTATTACTCCTTTGCTTGTTATTATTACCATTTTTCCAGTAGATTGCGCCGATCTATGGATTACCTTATCTTCTTCTTCCTCTTCCTTTTCTTGATTGCATATGGTGGTAATAGTTTGCTTGCGATCTTTCCACCATGCTGGTTTCAGCTCCGGATGCAATTTACAGCATCCTTCTTTAGAGTATCGATCTGTCTTACAGTTCTCACATTATTGGTTTGTTTTGTTTGCTACTACACGATTCTTCCTCCCCTCTCTTTGTACAGCCTCCCAAACCTCTCCTTCTCCGGTTTTTGGTTGTTTTGCTCCAAAAGGTTGGTTTTTCATCCCTATGTACATAGCTTTCTCGCAAGCATCGTCAATGTCAGTTATTGAAAATAGCGCAAGCTCTGTCCTTATAGAAAAAGGTAATCATCCTTTATACTTTTCAATAGTTTCACGATCTCTCATATTCACATGCAATGCTATATCTTGCTTGCGAAATTCGGTAGTGTATTCTTGCATATTCTGCCCCTTAACTTGTCACAAGAACTGCCATAGTTCGCGTAATCGTTCTTTATAACCAATCGGGTAAAACTGATTTTGGATAGCTGTTGTGAATTGCTTCCAAGTAGTAACCGATGCTTCTTTGCTAAGAGCCAGTCCTGATGTATATGCTTCCCACCAAATTAGGGCATGTCCATCGAGTCTTAGTCTAGCGAAACTTACATGTTGCTCCTCAATAAACCCTTGGTGCTGAAATAAACCTCCAAAGACTTGAGCCAACCATCTAACTTTTATATATCTAAATCTCCATTGTAGGCAGGGATTTTGATTCTTGCCTCCACTTTGAATGGAGAATCATCTTTGAACTCTAGATGTTATTCCATATTTGACTTACAACTGTCTTTTGGTTCTTGTTTTGCTAGTTGTAATCCTTTTATCATCTCCATCAGGGTGGCCATATCCTTCTTCATTGTTTTCATATCTTCCTCCAATTTCTCCATAGTGTTTTCTTGTAGATTGGATGATGATGAGACAAATGTTTTCTTCTTTCTATCAATATTAGGATCTAACGGTAATACCTCGTTACCCTTGGATCGAAGCCCTTCCATTTATCCCTAGAAACATTGCTTATTTACCTTCTAGCTCTGGTACCACTTGATCAATTTCAGACCCTAACTTAATAGATATAGAATAGTCACACCAATTAAACAAAAGAACAAACAGAATGCGATAGAAAAACGTTAATTTATTGCTTTAGAGTAAGAACTTTAAAACGTTTACATTTAAGGATTTTCCCCTAGGTGTTATTTCTTTCCTCTTGGTTTATTTTCTGATAGTATTCTCTAGTCTTCTGCCTATGTACCTCTCTACAAGCGCTCTACGTCCCTATTTATAGATGAGATCTATGCTAAAACTAGTTATACTCAGATTAGGAAATCCCTCATATTTTTGTAACCTTGTAGGAATAGAATTTCTACTGTTCCTTTTAGGAATAGAAGTCTACTTCTAGAATTACTTGGAAAGTAATTCAGCTTTATTTTGAACCTAGGTATAGGGTATTCGAATGGGCATGTACCTAAAAACAGATCACCATGGGATTTTGAAAAGCCAAAGAGATCACCCATCTAGGTGAGATTGAGGTTAATCCATTGTTATCTTGTCTGTACCTTGAACTATCACAATGCAGAAACTCTAACTTTCAGATGATACGCGATGTCCCAATGCAGAAACCGGTTAAAACAAAGAAGACTTTGAATTGGACACTTAAAAGTATACGTAGTAGTTACAATAACATTACACAACTAATTTAAGGCCTTTTAACAAACACTTCCTAAGCAACAACAAACGTAGTCATAATCATGAATCCAGTCTGCAAAAAGTTACAAACGTTTTTAACAAAAACAACAACATACAAGTAGAAATGATACTGATTCAGTGAAGAAAACCCATAGTTTTACAGAAAATAAATCATTATTTGCACCTACAAAATAACAAAATAGACCAGACAATGCAAAAGAATGGCACTTCAGTAAGAAAAAAAAAAGATGATCAATAGAAGTTAGATTTGAGAATCCCTAAGTTACCCAATAAACCTGAAAAAAAAACAAATATAAATCAAAAGAAAAAAAAACACAATTGTTACAGCTTATACTATTTTCAACGGTAAGAAGCAATTGTTTATCAATGAGGTTAAAGATACAAAAACAAACTGAAACATGATATTCACCTTATGTTGTTCAAACCACCCTTGAGATCTTTTGTTTCTTTCAGCTCTGGAGAAATAATTAGGCACATACACAGTTAGAAATTAGGGCATAGAAAAAAGTATTTGAACCCTGAAATCCCAATTCAAATGAAAGGATGGACTCACTATTTTATTGTTGTGTCAGACTTTAGAGGAATTTAAATATTCTCTTCCCTTTCTATCCTCAGATGAATTATGTAGAACAGTTATATAGGTAAGGACAAAGATAGAGGGAGACAAGTTGAGTTAAACTATCAACTTCGTAGGAGAGATGTAAATCGTGTAAGAAGATTTGAGCGGGAATTTGTATGAGTAAAAGATCGTATCAATAAAATTTGTGGGAATAGTTTTTTTTTATCTCGAGTAATCTGAGAGAGACTCTGGAGTCTGGGGTCTTCTCTGTTTATGAGGGAGTGGGATTTAGGATCGTGTAGAAAAACAAAAGGCAAAACAAAAAAGGCAAACAAAATAGAATTAGATCCTGTAACAATAAATAGTTTTTTTTCTTAATTTTTTTTCATATAAATTCGCATCTTTATTATTTTATTATTTTATGTTTTAAAAAAATAATTATTATTCTTGGACTCACTATTTGTCACATCTGGGTTATTTAAAAAATATATAATAAAAAACTCAAACACATTTTTACATATATATTTGTGATACATGTTGTCACATATATTAATATGGCTAACCAGTGTTATAAATTATTGAATTAGGTGTAGTGAACAAGAAGTTATAATTTTGACATTTTTACATATATGAATGTGATACATTTTTACATATATATTTGTGATACATTTTTACATATATTAATGTGACTAACAAGTGTTACAAATTTTTGAATTTGGTATAGTGAACAAGAAGTTATAATTTCGACGAGCAATAAAATACACGAACAACCAATTATAAAGCTTGTACAGTTAAATCATACTCCGGCACTACAAAATAATAATAAATGACATACTGGGAATATATCTGAAAAAATACGGCCCTATACAACAAAAGAATGCAAAGGGTGAACGTCCTATATATCTTAATAGAGCTACCATGAACACATCCCAGTAAAACCACATCTAAATATCACAAAAATGTACGACACACATCCAATACATCTCACCCAAACCTTGAGTCTGTCATAACCCAGAGGAAAAGTAAACTTGCTGATACTCTCAAGTCATGTAAATGACGTATGAACAAATATATACATCATTGCTTACAATATGAGTTTTTTCGATATTGTGCATGGATTCATGTAAGTGATATAAGAACATACCCATAGATTCTGAAATAATCCTAGGCAATGCGCATTCCTAACTGCCGAAGTAACTCCAACGGAAATTAAAAATGCTTTCTTTTCCATAGATTCTGAACGAGCTTCAGGTACAGATGGGTACACCTATAAGTTCTTCAAAATCTTCTGGGAAACCACTCATACTCAGTTAATAGCTATGGTTCGTAGTTTGTTTAATTCCCTAAATGTTCACCCACTCATGAATCACACAAACCTCACACCCATTCCAAAAGTAGAACATCCTTCAAAACCATCACAATTCAGACCTATAGGTATTTGCAACGTCACTTATAAAATTGTTGCAAAAATTCTAGTCAATCGTATTAAACCGCTTCTCCCTTTCCCGATAAGCCCTTACCAGAGTGCTTTTGTTCCCCAGAGATCGATTCATGATAACATAGTAATTGCGAGAGAACAATTCCACTATATCAAAACTTCAGCCCTAACCAAAGATCCAAAAAGCTTTAAGGTTAGACATCCAAAACGCTTATGAAAGTTTAGATTGGGGCTTCATCAAAACATCCTTCACAAAACTAGGGTTCCACCAATTTTTGTAGACTATATTATGCTTTGTGTCACAAACAGTCACATATTCAGTCAATATCAACGGCACTTCGTACGGATTTATCATACCATCAAGGGGCATAACACAAGGAGATCCACTATCTTCTTATATTTTTATCATCTGTGCGGAAATATTATCCATAAACTTGGGAAACCTGGAAAACCAAAACCTTATTGAAGGACTTCGTATATCCCAAAAAGCACCACCTATCTTACACCTAATGTATGCGGATGATTTCTTAATAACATTCAAAGCGTCTATGCAAAGCAGCAACCACCTCAAGAATTTACTCCATTCTTACGACACTTCAGCATGATTGTTCGGAATGCCTACCATTTCAAACCCCCTATCTATCTAGAGGTCCAATTGAAGCATTAAAGATCATGCTGGTACATTTTCGAACCTCTACTTCAAATGCTAGCAAGGAAAGCAAAAGTATGGATAACAAAATGCCTCATGCCTGTTGGAAGATTAGTATTCATCAAAACTTCTCTAACGCCCACCTCCAACCAACTTATGCAAATCCAAATTATCCCCACCCATGTGCATAAACAAACAGACCGTATCACTAGGAACTTCTTCTAGGGACATGATTCCTCGGTGAAAAAATTTCATCCTACAGGTTGGGATAAATTATCCCGATCTATTTCAATAGTTGGGCTTGTGATAGGCGCTCAATTCATACATTTTTATCGTTTAATCTATATTTTTTAGTGGTCATTTTTATGCTAATACGTTGTTTTTGTATTTTTATAGATTATTCACATAATTCCTGATGTTACGGATAAATATGGATAAATACACGATTATTATCAGTACCCAAAGAATATCAAAATACAACGGAAGAGTGGACGTCTGGAATGTGTCATCAATAGGCGTGGCTCGATCAGAGGAGTGAGAAGCCAGGTAGATAAAGTGGAGAGTTGCTTTGTTTTATTGGTGGGAATACGGACGAAACTGAACTGAGAGAAGAAGGTGGTCTGTCTGTTGACGTTGGCTAGGAGTGGGACGTGAGTTGTGCGTTTCTTTTGGGTTTTCGTGAGTAAAACTAAAAGAAAGTAGAAGTGATGTGGTAGAAAAGGAAGTGAAAGAAAAGAGAAAGGTAGAGTGGTCGGTGGCTGGTGGAACTAAGTACAATTGGGAGTTGGCTAGATTTCCCTTTGCTGTTGGGCAGTAAAAAAAGATGGTTAAAGTAGGCTGACACGTGACAAGTAGGAGTGAATTGAAGAGAGAATGGCTAGGTGGAGTATAAAAGAACGGTTAGAAGACTTTTCTTGAGGATTTTTTCTTTTTAGGTTTTGTTTTTGAGGTTTAGAAAGGGGGAGAGAGCCGAAAAATCATGAGAAAAAAAAGTTATGATGTTGGGAAGAAGAAGAAGAGTAATAGACTACACCACCAAACTGTCATTTTCTCTGTCACCTATTCATTCATATTTCTGAAGCACCCAGAGTCCGTTCTTTTCTCTCCTGTTTTATTTTCTTTCTTCAGCAACGCAGAGAACAGTCTATGTAACGCTTATAAGTGTATCAGATCTCCTGTGTTACATTTATTTTTTCATTGTAAACACTTTTTGAGCTATGAAAAACTATTTTGAGAGTGTTTCCAACATGATGAGCTAATCACCATCACTGGGGCGAAGGATGGAGCTATTTTTCCAATAATAAAGTGGTACTTCTTATTTTATTTATTTATTGCAATTCTTTTACTATTATTTGCTTTGAATTAAATTTGGAAAAAAATTGGTTTTTATCAAGTGGTTGTGTTTTCTTTTGATGGGTCATGCTGAGTTTTAAACTTTTTATGTCTCATACTTTTGATTTACAACTATTATTTTGAAAATCTAACTTTGGTATTATTTTGAATAAATTGAATACAGGAGTTGCAAGATTTTTATCACTTGAAAAATTGGCTAATAGTGAAATCCTTAGTCTCAGTTTTTACCACAATTCTTGAATCAGTTCTAATTTAATCTTCTTTATTTTTAGTATTAAAAATTAGGTTTAAAAATCAAATCTTTACAATTCTGAGAAACGAACTTTTTACCATTATTTAAAAACTACATCAGCTTGGTATTAGAAAGAGTGGTGGACATAATAAAGTACTGCTTGTGAAAAAGGTTTGAAATTTACATGACCACCCCGATTCCATCTGGGCCAGCATATGTTAAGATAAATATCTCAACCAACAACCAATTTTCCAAAGCCTCATATCATTCCATCTTTTCCCAGTGTGCAATGGAGACAATTAGCTTTGCTCATACCCACCTTCCAAAATCTTATTTTCCACCGTGTGGGAAACGGATTAACAACCCCTATCCAGGCTAATTGTATTCCACATTTCCCCGACCTAGATCCTACACAATGACACTCTATCCAAACAGTAGCGAATATCATTGATCCTCTAACCCGCAACTGGATACATGACAAACTCGACACCCTTCCGCCACTCGTAAAACAAAACATTATGAACATCCACCTCCCCTAAAATATCCATCGAGATAAGATCATATGGATACATTCAAAAACTGGAAGATACACCACCACTTCCGGATACAATTGTCTAACCCAAGAAGCAAACCAACAACCCAACCAAAACCCCCTATCAGTCTCCAAATTCATGTGGGATTTACCTTGTACACCTAAAACACAACTTTTCTTGTGGAAAGAAATCAATGAAGGTTTACCCACCTTCTTTATCCTATCTCGCATACAAATCATCAACTCCAATCTTTGTACCCAGTGCAATATTGAACCAGAGACGGCTGACCACCTGCTCCAACGATGCCCAACAATAACACCCTCCTAGTTTTTCTCTCAAACAACCATCCTGATAACAATAGCCTTCCGAATTTTATAACCCCCCAAACAACTATCACCCAACTCTTAAAACAACTAGGCCCTCCCTCAACCATAACCTCTTTCTGTTTTCTCCTCTGGTCTCTTTGGTTGACCAGAAATGAGCGTATATTCCGTCATTCCCAACCAACATCGGATGGGATTGTTTTGAGAGCTTTCAACCTGCAACAGGAGTTCTCCAGGGCAATGAGATCTCGTCCGCCGGTTATTCCTGACGACTCTTCGACTACAAACCCATCTAACGCTATCAGAAGAACAACAACAATCTCGGTGGGATAGACCAGCCTACATTGGAATGGATTAAGATCAACCAGATGGTGCTGCCAGAGGACACCCAGGTTTAGCAAGTGCAGGGTTCATTTGTAGAAACTCAGAGACAAGAACAATTTTAGCGCTGACATTACCGCTCGGAACCACAACTGCCTTATCAGCCGAAACCTGGGCCATGCTTCTAGCCTCCAGAGCTGTAACAGAGAGACAGTGGCCGAAAATCATTTTTGAATCGGACTCGGAAAACCTCATGAGATTTCTTAAATCTCCCGCGGAGCCGCCTTGGTATGTCTTAGACATGATCACGCAGATAAAGCTTAGAATGCGCAAATACCTCATTGCGTTACACAACATAATTATAGAGAAGGCAATCAAGCAGCTGATGGACTCGCTAACCACATAGCTGATGGACTTGCTAACCACGCAGCTGATGGAAGTCAGACGGGGTATTTGTTAATAAAAATATGGGACCAGACAATCCCATTTTTTACTAACCAAATTATACTAAATGACTCTATAAGTACTACTTATCCACGTGTAATCTATCTACCGAACTAATAAAATCATATGATTATGCTTCAAAAAAACAAAAATCTATTCTTCAAGATACCTAATAAAGGAAAGCAATTTATTTGGGGGTATACACGATGGTATACCCCATACAAATTTAGTACCCTCTGTTAACAGCCATGCTATTTTTGAAATATGCACTCCTCTAGTGTCCCCGATATGCAGAAAAAACAACAACAAATTGAATATGATAATTAGAAATAAAGGAGAAGAATTAAACAAAAATCATAGTGGACAAGATCCGCTGGGCCAGCGTGGCATCATCACTGTGTTTTAGAACTGGGTGCACGTTCATGATATATCACCAAGTCATGGGATAATCCCATACCCATAGACATCTCTTTGATCCAGTCTCATATATTTTACCAGTTTGCTTACGAGAATGGAAAAAAAACTTCCTTTTTCTTTAGCTTTTTCCGAAAGTCATTTGTGCACATAATCTAGTTGGGCTAGCCGGATCCAATAGGGAAAGTATTTAGTCGTTTATTTGTTTCACTTGTATGTTAAATATATACACTAATGAGCTCCACTAAATGATATTTCCCCGAAATTTTAAATTGGTTTTTTATGATAAATTCAGCTTGATCGTGCAAGGCAGTCATTCCTGCAATCAAATCTCATAGTCTCTTTATAAATAGAAAAGAGATTATTAGTGATGAATATACCAGTACATCTGTACATTCTCTCCTCTCCAAGGTCTAAACAACCAAATCTTTCTCAGTTCCAACCTGCCAAAGAAACATGAAGGGTCTTGGAGGAGTAGTACTTCTGTTCATGTTACTTAACTTGACAAAGCTTGTTATGGTGTTGGTTTACAAACAGGGTTTTACCTTGGTAAATGTAAGGGAGGGAACGTTGAGGGTATCATCAGAGACATCGTACGAGCCAGATTTGTAGAGGACCCTACTATCGCTGCTGCATTCCTTCGCTTGCAGTTTCACGATTGTTTCGGAACAGTAAGACTACAATAAATTTGTCACTGATTTATTTTGTGATCAGTTATGTATATATGCGTATGCATTAAATTTTATTTTGTTTGGTGATTTTGAATGAAGGGATGTGATGCGTCTCTGCTTTTAAATGGCCCTAGAAGTGAAAAAACTGCAGGGCCCAACCTTAGCGTGAGAGGTTATGATCTTATCGACGCAGCAAAAGCTTCCCTTGAAAAAGCTTGCCCTGTAGTCGTCTCATGTTCGGATATCGTAGCCGTAGCCACCAGAGATGCTGTCTTCTTGGTAGAAATAGCTTTACATTTACATATATATATATACAACACTTCCATCTCTCGATCGATATATACATATATATTGTCCGTATTATATATTGTTTTATCGATCAAAAAGGTATTATATATTGTTTTCAATATGAAATTATGTATGCAGTCTAAAGGAATGAACTACAGAGTTCAGACAGGAAGAAGGGATGGCTTCGTTTCATTAAAGGAAAATGTGAATCTTCCAAGCCCTTCGATTACTGTCAAGGCCTCTATTGATTCATTCAGAGCAAAAGGACTTAACAAGACTGATATGGTTTTGCTCCTTGGTGTGTTATCAACTAATTGATTTATTGACACCATAAATTTCAAATGATACACGCATATGCAGCAGTGTAGTAATGTACTTTAAATCCGTCTATGTTTCTTCTCCAATCAGGTGCCCATACCGTCGGAATCACACATTGTGCGCTTATCCGCAGCCGACTCTACAATTTCAGAAACACCGGCAAAAGAGACCCGACCATGGATGCTAACCTATTCAAGTTATGGTCCAACTCATGTCCCAAATCCGACACCGGTAACGGTAACGCAATAGCACTAGACCAGACGATTAACAGTACTAATATCGTGGATAACGGTTACTTCAAACAAATCAAAGTACAAAGAGGAGTTCTCGAAATCGATCAAGGATTAGGGATAGACCGATTAACTGCTGATGTCGTTGGTTCTTACGCCGATGGTCCCTTGAGCAAAACGTTTCAATCTGATTTTGGTGCAGCTATGATCAAATTGGGTGGTGTTGGTGTTCTTACTAAACCAGATGGAGAGATTAGAAAAACTTGTGGTTTTGTGAATCCTAAAGGACCTACGAAACCAAAATCAGCCGGCTTACCCAATCTCTTATTTTAGAGATTATGCATGGTCCATTCCACATTATCTGCCGATTTGAGTTTTTCAATTTTCTTTAAACCTTTGCGGATTTGAAATTTGTGTAATTTGATTTTGACTCCTTCAGTAAGAGAATGTATTTTGAGAATTTGAAATTTGTATAATTTGATTTTTACCAATGTATTATCTTTCCAACAAGGATATATGGCATCTTTTGTGCACCCAATGTACCGGGCCTTGGTTTGCATCCAGGTGGACTTTTCCTTAAAAAATCCTAAATCCACATCATCCAAGTAGGATAAAAACAATGGTATCTAAAAAAGTGAGTTTTTCATCCAAATCTAGGTTAAGTATCACGTGTGTGACCACATGACCTATATAGGTTTAAAAAATTTATTAACCTAGTGTCACGGACTTAGATTTTGGGCTAAACCGTACGGCATTTGAACTTTTTAAGTAAACCTTAAAAGAACTCAAAATAATTGGAGACTTAAAGATTTTAAAGTGGGAGAGTATTTGATTATTAGAGAGAATATTACAATGCTTAGAAAGTTTTTGGTGGATGATTTGAGCGAATGAGCTCCCCACCTTATATAGTGTACAATGGAGGATTCTAGAATGTGTTATAGAATCATAATCTTCTAGAGTATTCTACACTTTACAAGAATATACAAAGGAATATTCTATATACAAGAATATTCTGGAAGCTTGTGGATATCTCTATCTTGTTCCATACTCTTCTAGGTTCTTCTTATGGACCTAGACTCTTGTCACGGGCTGGCTCAATATGTAGGAAAATGGGTGGGCCGTGACATTCTCCCCCACCTATTCTCGCGACGTCCTCGTTGCGGCTTGTGCGTGAAACTGGTCGATCGCATCTTTGAATTGCCAGAGAGACGTTTCGGACTCCCATGTTCCTTCTTGCATTGATGCATCTTTCCATTTCACTAAGTATTCTTTGCAAGGCGGCACTCCCTTCCTTCGAACAATTCGGTCAGCTAGTATCTCGTCTACAGCTTTGTCGAAAGAAGTTGTAATAGGAGGTGCACGTCTTGATACTCTCCGACTCTCGTCTTCCTCGTCCTTGTTGAACGACTTTAGATTGCTCGCGTGGAAGACGGGATAGATTTTCATCTTTGATGGGAGCTCCACTCTGTAAGAAGCTTTGCCCACTTTGGATAGTACTTTGAACGGCTCTGCGTACTTGCATAATAAGTCTTTGTGTAGCGGCCGAGTGTACTTGAATTGTTGGGGCAGAAGCTTGACAAACACCATGTCGCCAGCTTGGAACTCCACATGCCGCCTCTTTTCGACCCACTTCTTCATTTTCTTAGCCGCCTTCATCAATTGGGCGTGTGCTAAGTCTCTTTGTTGCTTGATGGATTTTAGATTACCCTCTATAAATAACCGCAATCGCACGACGTCTAACTAGTAGACAACGGCAAGTACGGGTCGAACCCACAGAGAGCGGGGAAATACTGCAATTAATATCTCTAATCAACTGATCAAGGATAATATTTTTGGATTTTTATATTAATTAATAAAATAATAAAACAAACTGAACTAATAAAAATAAATCTAATAGCAGAGTCGGTAATCAGGGTTTTTAGTATCCACCATTATTTCTATTTAATTACTGAAGTGAAACATAATTCATGAATATTCATTTATTGTTCGTTCTATCGACATCACCTATTATATGTATTAGAATCGCAAATATCACTGGGACCCCCTAAGCATGGCGCATCAAAAGCCCTTGCTCTGAAGCATACACCATCTAATTGTGTTAGCGAGAAAATAATACGAAGCTAATTATAGGTTTATAAATAATATCTGGCTCTTCAAAGAATACCTCATCTAAGGATTTAACCAAAGCATGAAATATCTAAAAAGTAGACAAACATATTTGCTATCATATTGATTCTGCGCATAGGTTACTGTATTGTACAGAACCGGTGAAACGACAACTAATTTAGATTTAAATCAATAAACAAAATCATGGAATTAATCTATTCAAATCATAATGGTCTATTATTCAATAATTCAATTTAATTAGTCTTGTACCAAAAATGGTTTCAACATAAAACCCTAGTTACAATTTAATTAGAACATGGAGTTGGGTTTCTTAAAATCCATAAAAACAAATAGAAGAGAAGAAAGGATTAAACCCAATAAACAACAGCGTCTTCCCCTTCTTCCTGTATCCTTCTCTGATGTCAGCCGTTTTTATCAGCTCCGAAAACAACACCAGAAAAACTTTTGTATCCCCAAGAGAAAACCTGTACAGACCTCCTGTACAGACTTGCCGAAAAACCAAGTGAAAAAGAACCCCGGCTGTTTCTTCTTTTCTTTCTTTTATAGTAGGTTTCAAGAGAAATCTCCTCTCTCTAGCTGTCCCTATTCTTCCCAAATAGGCAATAAAAGCCTAATTAGCCTCTTCTTGGTCTACGAACCAGCCTGTCCTATAGCCTGACTTCTTTCTATGACCACGTCTGTTCCTTTTAGGTGTACAGGCTTTGACCACCAACTGACGCCTGCAAGAAGAAAGAGTAGCCCTCTCACTTTGATCAACCCATCTGACATCTTCTCACCCACGTTCCTTTTGTCCTATTTTTTCTCAATGTACTCATTCTTTTCTTTTCTTTACATTTTACTTTCATATCTCAAAGGCTAGGTTTGTTCTTTGCCCAAGAAAATACAAGAACTCAAAAGTAGAGTACATACCCTGATGCCCACATGATGTGCTCTCTCTAGGTCTTTCATATGGCCGTTCACCTTCCACTCTACTTTTTCATACGCCAACTCCAAGAAGAGACTTCACTTCACGTACAAGACTATTACAAACTTTGTCTGCTCGCTTCTTCATTGGCTCATGTCCTCTCACTTTCACGCCTAGCTATAGCCTAACTGTCCCCTACTTCAAGAACAACTCGAAAGCCTAACAACTAAGCCAACTTTTCTTTCACACCAACACCTAAGCCAACTCTACTCCCTTCACTAGTTGGTCACATACAAACTTTTCTTTCACTTTGTCATGTCACAATCAAGACCTACTTCCAAAAGCAACCAGCCACATTGACTGTCCAACTTCTCCTAGCCACATCCTCTATAGGCTAATGATCCAACTCTAGATGTACTTCCATAGGCTATTCTTTAGTTCAACCTTCACCCTAGAAGACCTGCTCTTTTTCTATACGGTTGTACACATGCTTTGTCCCCTCAACAGACTTCTCCACTCTCTCATCATTTCTTCTTTCACAAACGAACAACACTAGGCTCTGCACTGGATGTAGTTGTTGTCATTCACAGGATGCAGCATGTGCACCATCCACAAGAAGTAAGAGACGAGAAGTAGAGTTTGTACAATACTGTTGGACTAGCACAACGTTGTACGGCAACCATGAAAGATAAGCTGCTCTCACCTCTTCCAGACTTAGACGAATTCTAACACACAGTTCATTAGAAATGATGTAGTAAGACTAACAAACGCCACTAACCATGCTTTATTTTATAACATTGGATTTTATGCAAGACATCTATTAAAGAAATAAAATAATAATATTAATATAAAATTAAGTACTAACAAATATTAATTAGAAGGTAAAAATGTATAAATTAAGCGCTTATCATTGCTGCCAATACTTCGCGGTGTTGTATGCTCCGGAGCAAGAACCTTCATAAGAAGTGGCCAAAGTACTTGGCGTCAAAGGTTGTTTCTTCAATTCGGTCACCTTCGGTGGGGACCTTTGATAAGGTGCTTTTGTGGGAGGCTTAGCGCAAGGCTCCAGCTCGGTCGCATGATCGATCTTCCTTCTTAGTGACAACTTCTTGGGCATCTCCTTCGGCATCGCGTCCTCAAACTCTTCGAGAACATTCTTCATGCCTTTCGGAACTTCTTCAAGTTGGGTAGTCGGTTCATCCTCCTTCATTGTATCTATGAAGGTTACCTCACCCTTCTTAAACCCTTCTGAAAGTTGTAGCGCCGGCAGCACCGTGGTCTTCTTCTTCTCCCTAGTCACCGGGATAAGGTGTGTTGATTTTTCTCCGAGTATACACAAGGAGTCAAAAGGTGGCATTTGAATGGCACGTTGTTCGCACATGAACTTCATCACCAACACCATGTCAAGGTCATCCATAGGGATCACCGAGAAATTGACAGATCCCGCCCACTTGTCGAGATGCATCTCTACACCACGTGCCACGCCTACTAGTGGCTTCGCATCTGAGTTCACCGCCTTCACGGTACCTCCTCCTTTAGCGAACTTCATGCCTAACCGCAATGCTTCTTTATTGGACACGAAGTTGTGTGTGGCTCTCGTATCCACTAAGGCGCGTGGAGGTCTTCCCATTCACCCTAACGTCTACGAACATGAGAGTCTTGTCCTTGCTCTTGGATTTCTCCGTCTTAGCTTGGACACTGCTTAGCACTTGGAGAGAACTCATCATGGAATCCCGTTCCTCGTCGGATCCATTTTCCTCCATCAACGCGCTAAGTTTACCCTTCATCGGGCAATCACGGACTTTATGATCTTCATCACATAAGAAGCAAGAGTATGAGGGGCTTACCTTTATCTTTATGCTCGGAAGTTTTATCTTTCCACGAAAGATACTTTTTGAGGTATGCTTGTCTCTATCCTCTTTCACTCCCCCACCTTTGGCATGGTGACTTCTTGAAGTTTCTCCTCTTTATTCGAAGTTTGTACTCCTTGAAGTCTTCCCTCTTTCTTCGAAGCTTGGCCTTGTATTCTCGATCAAGGTCTCGGCTACAGCTATTGCATCGGTCAGCGTTTGCACACGACGACGATCCAGCTCTTGTTTTACCCATGCATTTGCTCCACACAAGAAGTTAAAGAGCTTCTCTTCCTCAGACAGGTTGGGTATTTCTAGCAACAAGTTTGTATACGTGTCGGTATACTCTTTGGTTGTACCCGTTTAACGAAGATACTTCAACTTCGCTCTTCCCTCATAGGCCGCATTCTCCGGGTAGAAGTATTTCTTAAGATCGACTTTAAAGTCTGACCAAGTACCGATAGTAGCTTTACCTTGCTGAATTTCCTGGCTTCGGAGTCTCCACCATGCCAAGGAGTTCTCCATGAACACCGTGGATCTCCTTATCTTTCTCGAATCCTCCTCCATTTCGAGATGTTCGAAACACCTTTCACAACTCCATATGAAAGTATCAATCTCCTTCACGTCTCTTTTCCCATTATACGGTGTTGGCTTGGGAGCATCCTCTCTTGAGAGTTTGCTTGGCCCCTCGTGCATGGCTTGGTTTATGGCAGCCCCTTTTGCACAATACCAATTCTCCTTTCGCCGCTTCTAGCTCTTGCTCAACTGACAGCAATTTGGCCTTTACCTCCTCTACGCTATCCTCCACTGCGTCTTGGATCCGAGCTTCCACGTCCAATTTGATACCATCCACCGCCTTGCTTATGGCTTCCTCAAAGGTATCTTTCCACCTTCCAAGAGTTTCCTTCGTTGGAAACTCTTCTTCGGCGCGTATAAGGAAATCGTTCACTCGTTTTTCCATATGTACCATTCTTGCCTCAAGACTTGTTTGCGTATCCTTGGACTTGCCCCTTTTCTTGGCCTGGCCATTGACACCTTTCTCCATGGTGTTGTTGCTATTAAGTCAGCCATTCTTGAGTCTTAAGCTTCGCTCTGATACCAACTGTCACGGGCTTAGATTTTGGACTAGACCGTGAGGCACTTGAACTCTTCAAGTAAGCCTTAAAAGAACTCAAAGTAATTGGAGACTTAGAGATTTTGAAGTGGGAGAGTATTTAATTATTAGAAAGAATATTACAATGCTTAGAGAGCTTTTGGCGGATGATTTGAGCAAATGAGCACCCCACCTTATATAGTGTACAATGGATGATTCTAGAATGTGTTCTAGAATCATCATCTTCTAGAATATTCTACACTTTACAAGAATATACAAAGGAATATTCTATATACAAAAATATTCTGAAAGCTTGTGGATATCTCTATCTTGTTCCATACTCTTCTAGGTTCTTCTTAAGGACCTAGACTCTTGTCACGGGTTGGCCCAATATGTAGGAAAATGGGTGGGCCGTGACACTAGTCTTTAATAAACCTTACCGTCGTCAAAGTTAACTGTAAAACAGTACTTTAATTATCATCGGTATCCTACCTCTCTACCTATTCGTATCCCCATTCCCCACCTCTCTATCTATCATTTACCCACTGGCACCATTTCTCCTTCTCTACACCTACCCTACCATGATACTAACAATACAATTATCTACAAGATTATTACCACGTTCATTTCTCTTAAGCATTTCATCATTTTTTATTTTTACTTGATTTAAGCATTTCACTAAAATTCCTAATTCTTTGCCTTTTAAACAGGGAATGCAAACACAATAGGAAAAGATGATCGACTACCCACTCTAACTAAACTATCATAGACATACATCTCCAAAGCGTAATCAACCATACCAGAGATAGAAAATAGTTAAAACCTTTAGAGCTTTACTTTGACATTTTTCATATTTTCAAACACAGTCTCTATCTTTAGAAACCTTTTTGATTTAGCTAGAATCTTCAAAAATGAAGAGTAAGATTGAGAATTAAGAGAACCTGATCGAGAAATAAAGACGAAGAACTTTAAACTTTTTACAGTATCGTGAATAAGGTGCAGTAGCAGAGGAGCATCTTCTAAAACTTCAAAATTTAACCTTGGACTTTATATAATCACTCTCGATGTAGAATACAATCAGATAAAAGGTGCCCATGTTTTTCTGCTTGTTCCAAATGGAGTAATTGGGATTATATTTCGTACCTCAAATCATTCACAAAACGATTTAATATTGCCGACATAGTGGATTGAAAGGTTTCTCCTATTTAAGCTTTGTTAATGGAGGAAAGGGGATCAGTTGAAGCTTTGGTTGAGTTTAGGGGTGCATAACGGGTCGGGTTTCGGTCTCAACCGCCACCCTACCCGCTAATGGCCCGTATCCTACCCGCCTTACAGCGGGTCAGTTTTAACCCGATCCAACAATACGACGGGTTGGGTCGGGCGGGTGACGGGTTACCAGTCATGTATATTTACTGGTAATGATTTTGCAGTATTACCATGATCAACTCGATCTCCATTATCATCTCTTCTGTTTGATTTCTTTGTTAAAATTCTTGAACTAGATATTGATTTCTTCAGTCAATCGATGTAATCTGATGGTGATCTGAATACAATAAACTTGATTCGTCAAATTCAAACATAGTATCTGAATTCATCATTAAATTGTTATCAACAAATCTATTATAATTAGGTTTCCCTAAATAGTTCTTCTTGGTAGCCTTTAAATCATTAATGAATGAATAGGGAAATTTTTAGTACTCGTAATATGCTTTTGGGTTTTCTGCTTCTCGTCTTCTTTCGTTATGTTTCTTTATAAAAACAATCAGATAAGATTCTTCCTTCTCTCCTTTCACTCTCTTTTTCTAAAATAAGTTACCAACTATTGGTTCCATTGTTTATTGCGACACGTTGAGTTCTTAATATCAACCATTAGATTATCTTTTCAATGTGAACACTTTGATTTGTCCTATCTTAATCACATTTATCATCATGAAAGACCTCAACAACACAACTAGTCTACATGGGGATGGTAATATCACCCGTGTCATTCAAACAGTAATTGATCAAAACTAATTTTAGACGGGTGAGCCGGTGGGTTGGTGAAGGTGGGAGTCATAGTCGACCCAATATATGACGGATATTAGAAGATATGAGTTACAGTCGACCCGTATCTAAGCGGGTTGGGTCAGTTAGGGGTAAAAATTGGCAGGTGTGGGTTGGATCGGATCGAGTTTGTACATCCTAGTTGAGTTAGAGAGGCTAGGTTAGAAATTTATGAGGTTGAGTTGAGCGTGTGTCACACATGTGTGATAGTTAACTTAGTTTAAACAGAAAACTAACTTTTTGGACCGTATGCCAATTTTATTATATGTTAGGAAACTGTTTGAATTTAATATATATTTTAGGGGTTCAGACAAAAATGCACATAAAATTTTTCACAACCAATGGTTTGAAATATTGGAGAAGATTAGATATATAAACTCTTTCAAGTTGTGGAAAATATACCGTCAAAAGAAAACGAACGAAAGGACCGTATCTTGGATTTTATGGAAGTTTACCTTTTTCTTTTTCCATATGTATTACTCCCACCATCTGATACAGACAAGTAAGTTATAATCTATTTGGAGGCTAAAAATCTGAGTCTCGTAGTTTCGTTTAAGAGGGGTCCATTTTGATGGGAAACAAACCAACGATCAAGACATGCCACTTTGTCGCATGGTTTTCATAATTTAGCCAAATTCCATCATTTAACGATCCAACAGGTATTTTAGTATTTTAGGAAAAATTTTGTTTTATTAATAACTTCTTCATTAGGAGTCCGTTTGGGGTAGTTTTATTTTAAAAGTACTTTCATTATTTTGGGTCGACCAGAATTTGCCAAAAATAGCAAATTAGGGTTTGGGTCGGTTTATTGGGTTTTCATCTTTTCTTGTTACACAAGTTAGGTTTTTTCCCAAAGTCTATTGATTAAGAGTTTTCAAGTTATTGTTCTAGACAGTTGAATTTGATTAATAAATTTATATTCTTAAACTTGTTCAAGTTTAATTTTGATTTTTATTTATAGTCGGGAATCTAAGTCTAAATAATTATCTTTGTTCATATTCGTTATTCCTAAGAATAATTCGAGCTCTAAACAAAACTACTTTTTCTTTCTTTTTAATAATATTTGTTGCATCAGTTGGTTACCAGAGCAAAGTCGATTCTAGGGTTGATAAGATGCCACCAAGATTAGCAATCGGTCGTGGCGGAGGTCGAGTAGGAGTTCCAGAGGATTTGAATTTATGGAGAGAGGAATTAATTGAAGAAATCCAAGGTATGCTGACTCGACTTAACATTCGGCGTGAAGAAGATGACGGAAAAGAATCTGATCATGAAGATAGAATAATCCGGCAAGAAGATTCTGAACGCTGGAAGACAGGACTAAAAGTAGAGATTTCAAAATTTTATGGTGATTTAAAACCAGAAGAGTTTCTTTATTGTGTGAATACGATTGAGGCTGTCTTGGAATTTAAAGATGTACCAGATAATAAACGGGTTTCGTTAGTAGCAACTATGTTTCATGGGAGAGCTAACTCGTGGTGGAAACAACACAAACTACAACGCAGTCGTAAGGGAAAAGAGAAGTTAGTCTCATGAGAGAAGATGAAGAACACATGAGAGCAAAAAAAATTCCACATAACTACATTGGCATGATGTATCAGCAGTTGCAAAACCTACACAAACGAGCACGTTTTATTAATGAGTACACTAAGGAGTTTTATCGACTACTTACTCTTTACGACTTGTCAGAGTCGGATACGCAAAAAGTCGTTCGTTATGTTGGTGGTCTTCCTTAACAGTATCAGGATACACTCAACATGTTTGACTGTAGTACTATTTCGGATGCACATCATAGAGCAAGGAAGACAGAGAAACAAGCGGGGCGTAGAAGTTTAAATTGGGGTATTAATGTGGCAGTAGTTCAACACCTAGTACAGCTAATAAACCTAATTTTACGTTTTTGTACCAAATAAAAATCCAGTCAACACTTTTGGAGGTCGATGTCATAGGTGTGATGACTATGGACACAAAGGCAGTGACTGTCACAAAGGAGAATAGGTAAATAAGGTGATGTTCATTGAATAAAACAATGACGATAATAGTAAGACTTAGTTTGATGAATATCTTGAAGAACCTGTCGATGAAGTTGTTTCTGGAGATGAAGGAGTGAACTTTGTGGTGAGAATAAGTTGCCTTACGCCGCGTCAAGAAGATGGTGACATATGGTTGCGCACCAATATATTTTAGTTAACCTGCATGATAGAAGGGAAGGTTTGTCGTCTCGTTATTGATCCTGGCAGTTACGAGAATCTGGTTGATAAAGAGGTCGTGAAACGATTCAAGCTGGAAACCAAGCCGCATCCACATCCGTACAAGCCTTCTTGGATTAACAAAGAGAATGAAGTACAAGTAAACAATTTGATTTCTTTTTCAAATTGGTGACAAATATAAAGATAAAGTATGGGGTGATGTTCCGAGTATAGATGCATGTCACATGTTACTGGGTCGTCCATGGGAGTTTGATAGGAAAAGTAGTCATGATGGGTTTAAGAACACCTACAACTTTTTGTGGAATAACGTACGTGTAGTACTTGTACTCACTAAGGAGATTGTTACTAAACCACATACGGGGGAAGCTACCAATCTCTTGTCGTTCAACAAGTTTGAAGATAAGATAGAAGATCCGGGTGTATTGTATGTGTTGATTAGCAAAGAAGAACATGCTGAAAGTAGTATCCCCATTGCAACTCAAACTTTAATTGAATAATTTCTAGATGTCTTTCCTAATGATTTGCCTTATGAGTTACCTCACTCCGGGATATTCAACATCGTATTGATCTAGTTCCTGGCTCGAGCTTGCCAAACAAAGCGCATTACAGAATGATACCTAAAGATCATGAAGAACTATGTTGTCAAGTAGAAGACTCGTTACAAAAACAGATTGATCCGAAAAATTCTTAGTCCATGTGCAGTACCGACCTTGATGATCCCAAAGAAAGATGGTACATGGAGGATGTGTGTTGACAGTCGTGTTATCAACAAAATCACAATCAAATACCATTTTCCTATTCCAAGCTTGGATGACTTGTTAGATTAGTTGAGTGGAGTAAAAGTATTTAGAAAGTTAGATTTGATTAATAAAATTATTTTCTTAAATTTTTTCAAGATTAATTCTGATTTATTATAGTCGGGAAACCGAGGTCTAAATATTATCTTTGTTCATAGTCGTTATTCCTACGAATAATTCGAGGTCTGACCAAAACTATTTTTTCTTTATTTTCAATAATATTTGTTGCATCACCATCCAAGATATTACACAAAAGTCACATGAACAACGTTTCAGTGGGAACAAATCATACTAACCATCTTTTTGTCAGTTGTACAAATCATACTATAAAAACTCAAGGCTTACCATTTCCAAGCTTGTGCCATTTTCAGGTCTGTGCACTTCCAGGCTTGCCACTTCCAAGCTTGTGCAATTTTCGAGCCTGAACACTTACAGGCTTGCCCATTCCAAGCTTGTACCATTTCCAAGCATGTGCACTTCCATGCTTGCCACTTCTAATCTTGTGTCATTTTCGAGTCTCCGCGTGCACTTCCAAGTTTGTGCCATTTTCAAGTATGTACACTTTCAGGCTTGCCACTTCCAAGCTTGTGATATTTCCTAGCCCGCGCGCTTCCAGTCTTGCCACTTCCAAGCGTACCATTTTCAAGCTTGTACACTTCCAGACTTGTCACTTCCAAGATTGTTCCATCTGCAAGCCTGCGCATCCAAGCATTGAGAAACACTTGCATGGCGCTGGGCCAATCCAGCGCCATACTAATTCTTGGTGTTATCCCAACACTAGCGTCCGATCTTCGCAACCTTTACAATGTTGGCCTTAGCACATATAAGTGCAGTCTTTGACTTTCAAATATGCCACTTGATGTCATTGGCTACTGGATGTTCCGATTTATGCACCAAGCCACTGACAACTAACAATTAAGTATTTTTACTTAATGTCTAACATATAGAATAATTACTAACAATGACATCACCATTCCCATAACTAGCATTACTGGGATGCAATGTCTAGACAGTGCTGAAAAGTATAGTCTGCTCGATACTATGAGCACAAATAAACTTACTAACCTTACTAGACTTAACACTAGTAGTTGTCTTACTTATTTAATAAATCAAACGAGTCATTCACGTGACCCAACCCTCAAATCTACGAGATATCAAACATGTCACAGGGGGATACTTATTGGGTATTGTTCTGGCGATCTACATCCTGTAAGATGTAACTGAACACCAACGATGAGAAGGAATTAAGTGGAACATTAATAAATATGGATAAATGGATATTACGGTTTCGATAATCTTCCCAACAATAATGGGCATGTTCTTCACCTATTTATCTCTCTACCTCATCCACTTATTATGAGATCAGAGTTCAACATTATAAATAAATCACTTCATCTATTTCCAAAACACAACAGGTTTATCGAAGTTCACCAGACTATCATAAACAATTTCATCTTTTCTACTTGAACTCTACTACAGATACTTTATTTCTTCGATTAAAACTCATCAAGATCTGATCACATCCTTCTCTACTTCCCTCTCTAAGATCATCCTTTTTTTCCTTTGTGACCGAAGCAAGGCTTGAACGGACATTTCTTTGGTTTAGGATAGCCTTGTACGATTTTGATCTCTCGTATTCTTTATGATTTATCCTTTCACCTTTTTATCTATTTTTCCCCTGGAACAAGTTGGCATGGTTGTTAGTTTTTTTTCTCTATCTCCGTCATATTATTCGATGAAGCAAATCTCAAAACTAGACTTGTTGATAAATTTTATATGAGATTTCAGTGGTTTTGATGTTGTTTTTCGTCTTTTCTTCGACTGTTTTTTTT
The DNA here is from genome assembly GCA_023531435.1 of Papaver californicum. NCBI lineage: Eukaryota > Viridiplantae > Streptophyta > Magnoliopsida > Ranunculales > Papaveraceae > Papaver > Papaver californicum. Next base: position 2,197,309 of record JAJJMC010014815.1, read on the forward strand.
TTTTGGTTTCCATTGAATTACATTTTAGGGATTAGAAGCTTGTTAAGTGATTTTCAAAATCCAAAACAAACATATCAAGACTACTAAATTGATAACGTAAAATTCATTATAGCTATCTAAGGATCTGATCTAAAATCATTTGATCTTTTTTTAATTGATCTTGATTTAGAAATAATTTTAAGTTTTAAATTTTCCAAGTTTTTTATTTTAAAGATGTTTGTATTGGATTGATACAAGTTGAAGACCTAATTAATTGATTGATTTTGATTCCAGTTGAAGTTTGTCATATACATAATTGAAGATTAACGAATTTTTTATTGAAGTTCATTGAAGAAGAAGAAAGAAATGAAGAAGAACTTATGGAGACAATTTATTTGCTCATTAACTCCACTTCTAGCTAATTTAAGCAAGTTTGCTCCTCTTATGAAGCCAACTCTAAGCAAGTTGACTCAACCTATAAAGACAAATTTGAGCAAGTTGACTCCACTTCCTGATGACATTAATAACACCAACAAACGAAGAAGATGCCACAAAAGAAGAATTGATTAGAAGAATCCATTAAGGTGATACTCTTCTTGATTATGAAAAATTCAATTGAAATGTTGATTTACTCGATGATGTATGTTGGAGAAGTAGTTCTGGTGAAATTTGATGATGGAGGTAAAGAGATTCTAGTCGGAGATTTTGATAAAACGATACAACAACATGAACTATAAGATGATACAACTACAAAGTGGTGGTGGTGGTGGTGGTGGTGGTGGTGGAGGGATATATTTGTTTGTGGTGGTGGTGGCGAAAACGAAGATGAGAAATATTAGGATACAGTGGTAGGTTGGTGATGCTAGAAGGATAGTCCTGTTATGGTGGTAATAGATTTCATATTCACAATTTACCAAGGGATCCGTTATCTAAAAATGAAAAGTTGTTGATTTGTGTTGTAATACACAATTTTAAAAACCATGGTCAGCAAGATCAATTATTTCGAGAGACTAACCCTGTTTTTTTGTTTTGGTCACCCTCTGTCAAGTTATTTTTGTCTTCAAGTTAGCTAGCTAGAGGCCATACACTCATACTTTTTCCAAACCATATGAAATATGAGAGATTTTCATTTTCATTTAAACTAGAAATAAGATCTCTTTACCATTATAAATCTTTATCAGTAAAACATAGATGCATGAGGATATAACTTCCAATAATTCAAGAATTAAGTCCAGTAGCGCAGTCAGGATTATACTCTAATCGGGAAAAATTCTTATTGTAAAGGTTTGTGCATATAAAAATACGCGTGGGCGAAGGCTGCCTGATATTTTTGTTGCATTTTATTTGACTTTTTTTTAATGATACTTATTTCCCTTTAAGTGACATTTTGGAAAAAAGGAAAGAAAGCAGTTAGCTCCAAAAATCCACATACTTACTAATAAAGTTGGAGTCCTTTTGAAACTGGATAGATTTATTGAGGATCTGCCGATGGAGTGCCATTTTCGTTACTTAAAAGTGGAATCTATTGACCATATAATTTTCATATTCCCCATGTCTTAGGCAGTTCTCTTTGTTTTTTCCACTTAGCTAGCAAATTTAAAACACACATACAATAAATCTTGTATCCAGATGTGGTGATTGTGGTAATTGCTAAAGATGATAACTATTACTTCTGTCCTGGTGATTTCCTTTTGTGGATCATTTGGAAAGCAAGAAATAAAATTAAGTTTGAGAACCCATAATTCAAGACATTATTTGGGATAATCACTGATGGTTTAAATTTTATTGTTATTATGGAGAAGACGGAGTAGATTATGATACAAGTATTCTTCCTAACCAAATACCAAAAAATGATGTTCTTCAATGATCTCCGCCACCAAGGAACACTGTGAAAAATAATGTTGATGCGATATTTAGAGATGAAATAGAAACTTCTACGGTAGTGGCAAGGTATTGGCAGAGTGACCATTTATGCAGTGAGACTATTGCAGTATCAGAGATGATAAGAGAATACAAACATTATAACTTCAAAATGGTATGAAAATTTGAAATCACACAAACCAGCAAATTTTCTAAGGGATTTTTTTATTTGTTGGTTTAATCCATCTATGCTTAATATTGTATGATAGCTTTTAAACTGATTTATTAATGGGAAACTTGTGCAAAAGTTAGCATTCGAATTCCCTTTCTGCTTTAGGTCAGCTTGTAACGGGTAGCCAAATGCCTTCTTTGCTTTAGGTCGACGTGGAGTCAAATACCCATTCTGGCTGCTTTAGTTTAGAAGGTAAGTTGTGGCGTGAAATAGGACCCACACTAAAATTTATAAGTCTAACTAATTTTGAAAAATCAATTTATAAGGTTAGGGTTGTCCAAAATTTATTAGCTGCAAAATCTTAAGTTACCCATATAATGCGGCACTATTCTCTACAAAACTAATATAAAAGGATATTGAATAATGATGGTTTTACCTATTTTCCATCCTCATCATCCCTGAATCTCATCCACCTACATAAACTAGATTTTGTAGAACTCTTTTTGGATTTGGTAAACAAAACTCACTAATCATAGCATCATATCCTGAATCTTTATTTCTTCTTCTTTTTCTTCTTTGAATATATTCTCAGTATTCATCCTTGACTCACTGAGAAGAAATCAACAAAGTTAAATTTAATGCTCAAATTTCTTACATAATTTAGTCGATAAAAATCCCAATCATTTCAATTATGAAGTTAAGTCTCTTGGCATTCAATAACGAATACATTTAAATAGAAGAAACAAACCCGAATTATGGTCAACAATTTCACTCTGGTTAGATATGATTCGTTAACCAAATTTGTAACATAATCCATCCACTAATCCAACCAAAAGATAAACATCTTTAGACAAACTGGGCTTTTATGAAAATGATTTTGTCATTCTGATGAGGCAATACGTCCATTATGTCTCTCATCATTTTTCGAGTTGATTCGTAAATTATAATAATCACTCATATTATTTACGCTGGTTAAAGTTGATTTGTAAACTATAATAATTATTAGATAATCAAATTCGTAAACTATAATAATCATTTGTTACATTATATATTTTCTTACTATATTAATTAAGAATACTAGATTTAGATTAGAGAGAGGGAAAAAGGAAAACGGTGGTTGATAGGGTGAATTTTGATTACCCAACCTAGAAAGAGTTAAACAAAAATTACTTTGTATAATGGAGATGGAAAAAGGAGGAATAGGTGTTTACACGAATAAAAAATCTTTAAACTAGTGTTTACCTAGTAATCTTTTTAAAATATGAGTTTACCCAATTTTTGAAATTTCTATTCCGCTCTGCAAATTTGAATAAGCAAAGAACCATAATTGTTTAGCAATTTACAAGATTTGCCATTTTCCAAAAATTTAAATTAAAATTAAATAGGTTAATATTTTCTTTTCCAAGCTAGTTTCTAGGAATAATAGTTTTACTGAACACAAATTGACCGAGATTTTTTTTGATAAGTTTGAGAAAAAAGTGGACTAAATTGCTAAAATATAGGTGAATCAATATAGATATTTGTTATCTCTTTTTGTTTATGCTTCCCATTACGTAATTATGATCCACATCCTCTATAACTTCGAACAAAAACGGATTCGTTTTTGCTTTTTGGTTTCGTTTTTGCAAAAGTATGATATAATGATACCACTTGAATCAGCCACCGAAGATCAAACTGGAAGTATAAATTGATTGAAAATAAATCATGTTTCTTTGTGTTGATGAATCAATTAGGATCTATGAAAACATATTCGTTTTGTATTATTTTATTTTATTTTATTTTTGTACAAATGCATATTTAATATGTTTTTACTGCTTAAATTAGGAACCAAAAAACAATAAACAAATCATACAAATGCTCCATGAAATATCCTGCAACCCTTGTTGCTAATATTAAAGACAAAATATTTGATACAGAGTTAGACACTATGAGACACACTCTATTTTGGAATTTATTCAATATGCTTTATGCAGGTTGTATAGAACCTGGTGATTTCAACAAAACTAATGATAGTTTATTGGAGATTGTGAACAAGTACTCTGACGTTGACGATGTTTTTAATATTCCTGGTAAAACATTACAAGCAACTGCCAAATATCTTTAGATCATATTAGGGATAAGATTGAGCGGGAAGGTGGAGAAACCATTTCCTAATCGGTCATATATTGATTACATGTAAAACATGTTTTGTTCCTCATATTTTGGTGGCAAGGATAAGATTTCAATGAAAGAAATCGAGTTTCATGTCACTAGTATTGTTGGACAAAGAGGAAAAGAAGAAGATTTTGTGAAGTTGTTTATTCTTCATACGACAAGCACATTTTTGTTTTCTGGCCAAGGTAGTACAAACATTGTTATATCTTTCACACTTCTTTTGAAAGATATTCCAAAAATAAACAAGACCTCGTGGACAAACACGTTACTTGCTTATATGATGCAGAAGATTTAAAATAATATACATATTTCAGAAAAAATGCCAGGTCCTTTGATAGTTTTACCGGTAAAATAAAATTCTTAATCTTTTTTTTTGTTATAGATATGTACGACATTTCAATATATTTTATTTTTTGTGGACTCCATTTTACAGTACTGGTTGTGCGAGCATCGCACATTCGAGAATTTAATCAATGGAGCAGATGAGAGGATGCCGAGAGTTGCACGATGGAATATGACTTAAATCATTAGAAATTTCAGATTACGAATGAATCAACGCGAAATGAAAATGTCGGTAGTATGTAAAATTCAGCAATCAATAAAAATTAATGACATACATACTTTAATTAATCCATGCATTTGATTATGTTATTTCAATATCAGGTTTATGAAGAAATGCATATCCCATTGATGTTGGAAGAGGTGGAGCTGTTGAATACTAGTGTATCAGAAAAAGGGGACCAACGAGTCAGAGTTTTGCAGAAAGAGAATAACTTATTAAGTGAGACAATCAAAAATCTTGAAACGTTGATTAACCAATTGGAAGAAAAATACTCCAGAATCACGGAGCACGCGAAGCTTGTAGAAGATTGGTGCAAAGAAAAAGATAGCATAATTTTGAAACTTCAAAATTTGTTGGAATCTGAATCACTAAAGAGACAACAACTGTAGAAAAAAATTGATGAAATTTTTTCCATAGGGGATGAGAAGTCAAATTTACCGTGTCAGGAAAATTCAAAGCATACAGTGGATAGTGCAAAAAATAAGAAGGAACATGTAGAAAATAAAGATGAATTGTTGTGATTACTTGGACTGCTTGTGCATTTACTAGGTCAAAACCTATTGTCCTCCATTTCATCAAACTCTATTAAAGCAAGATATTTATGTAAGAGAGAAATTTAGTGTTTCCATATCCATTGTCCTGTTGCAGTGTCCCTTAGGATTCTGAATTTGCCGATAACTATACCTTTTTTAGTCATGTAACTAGATACCCATACCTTTCTTGTTTGTAGTTCTACATCAAAGAAGAAAAGACTGGATCACATGGATATTTAGAATCACCGTTGAATGATGTTATGCGGAAAGTAACCTGTCATACGGAGTTTTTAATATTTCCCTTTAACCCATCCGGTAATCATTGGACTTTGTTAGTCTATGATAACGCAGAAGACAGTTGGGTGCACTACAACTCAATGGAGGTGACAGGTGGAAAAGATTTGCACCTACCCGAAGCAACGAAATTGTTATGTAATATCATCTTTCGCAATTTGTTTATGCGTTGTCATATGCTTTTCCTTAAATGCAATCATAATTCTAATGAGCATCCTTAAATTTGTTTGATATTGCAGCAAGCGAAAGCAATTTTGGCAATGAATAAGTGTCGTCCGGATAGAGTTAGAAACCATATTCATATAAAAAAAAGTGGTATTGGAAAAATGTCCTCAGCAAAATTTAGAGTATGTAACCTTCTAATTATACAAAGAAAAATAATTCGATTGAGTAATGAATGTCTTTTGTAGCTCACAATCTTATGTCCCATTTTTCAGCTGTGATTATGCTTTATATGTATGCAAATTCATGAAATGGCACATCAATAGCCGGTTCATGTTTGGGGTTGCGAATGATGCAAGTGGCATAAGCAGAATAATCAAAAGGATGAGAGCCAAGATGGTGTACAAATTGCTTGCTAATCCGTTGTATAGCTGGAGGAAAAATGGGAATTTTCCTGTAATGAATTAATATTTCTAGAGTATATTTATTGTTTTTAGACTTCTTTGGTTTGCTGAAAGTTACTTGCTGGGGTGTCAATTGGTTATTTCAGTCATCACACTTGCGATTATAGTTTACTAATGGTTTTTAGATTTTTCATTCGTTGAATATTAAAATTTTCTTGAGTTCATATTTCAATTATTTTCAATAAAATTTATGTTAAACTAAGAATTGTTCTTTTTGTCTATGATTTAGCAAGCAACCCTTGTATGTATTTTTGTAGCTTGTTTGTGCCATTAGTTTCTGTCGAACTATAAATTAATTGATAAATGATTACTGACAGTACCTATGCAAAGGGACTTATTGATGAACAAATGAATATGCACAGTACATAAAAAGAATACTAATTAAATGTTGCAGGAATTTCATATTCCTATGATTGCGCATATTTATATGTAGGAAATCTTCAAATTTGTTTGGTTTGTCACCGTCAGTAAACTGCAGATACGAGTGATTGTTAACAAAAAAAAATAGTGAAACCATGTTAACCTCAGATGGATTAGCATCATTGTTGAGGTTATCTTGTTTATTTGGGAAAAAGTTATTTTCATTTCGAGAAGTTCTCCTCAAGTCGCAAAACAAAGATAATATAATGTTATTCCATGATGTAAAAACTAGATACCTTAGACAACATGATTTTCTTGAGATCGATGAGGACATTGGCTTATCATCCGTTGTAAAAAGTATAATCAACTTAGTTCTTGTATATGTTACTTTTTTTTATAGAAAACTAGAGATATAATAAAAGAAAAAAAAAAGGTAAAAGGAGCAAAGAGCTCCAAGAACAAACAACAAAAAAATAAAAAAAAATAGTTGCAAATACAGAGTTAAGGAGGATTCCACTCGAAAAGGGAATCCCGACCAAAAATCCAACTATCAAAGTTTGAAACCACATTAGGGCAATAAACCTTTATCCAAGAAAAGATCAATGCTTTTGTCTTATAGACGATACCTTTAATTGAGTCTTGTTTAGCATTAAAGCAATGATTATTTATCTCCTTCCATATTAGCCACAAAGTAGCATAAAACAAACATCTCCAGATTTGTTGTGCATCACCTCTAAATTTGATGTCATTACAATCTTGAATCAGTTGTGCAATAGAAGTAGGAAAAGACCAAATAAAATTATTGGCTTGAGGGATGATTTCTTATCCAACTTGCGATGCGAAAGAGCAAGATAAGATAAGAGACTTATTATTACGAGCCTTACTGTTGATCTCGTAATTTTAGATAATGCCAAAAGAAGGAAATGAACTGCCTAAGTCTATTCTTGGAACAACACGATTAAACCGCTTAAAACTAGAATCTGACGTTGCTTTTGAAGCCTCCGGATTCTGAAGTTTAGGAAGTTCTTTCGCTCTCTATCTCTCATATGAATTAATATTTTTACAGAAAATACACTGAACACACCAAAAAAAAGAATTAATAATAATCAAAATAAGATATTTGTAGTTTTGTTAGAGGAAAACTATTAGAACTTAAAAGCGATATGGATTAGGCGATTTAAAATTAATAGTTTTAAGTTTTTTCATCGTACTAAAAAAACACAGTAATAACTGATACAAAAAGGAAAATGTAACTTCACATCAAAATCAATAATCTCAGTATACACTCTTTAAAAGAATGAGGATCGATAATTATCTCTTTAGAGTTAATCCATATAAATAGGAAATAACTTGACCAAATTTCCTATTAATTAAGGAAACAATATTTTTAACCTATTAAAAATATGACCCATTTTCTATAATATAAATTGAAATGGTGAAAAATATGTGTCTTTTTTAGAAGGTTAAAAATAAAAAAATATAAATATAAATCAAAAATATCCTTATATTTAGTTATAAGTTATCTAAGAATTTTTATATTATTATATATTTTTCTATGTGTGAACACTAAATCGAAGAATGAGTGAAATGTCCAAATTTTAAAATAGGTAAAACCATATCGGTACATTAAAGATCATTGGTTGTGTTTTCTAATACAGCCACATATCGGCCACTATGATTAATGATTGTTGGCAGTGGCTGTGGCACCCGTCTCGGTCACGTGACAGACTCTGATTGGGCAGTGTATCAAAATTTTGGTGTCCATACTTTAATATCAAAAAGTTGTACTCCTTCGGTTTCAGGAAAAGAGTTACTTTTCCTATTTGCACAATTGTTAAGGCAAGATGAGAGAGAATAACTTTTATAATTTATTTCCAGATTTATCCTAACAAAAAGTTTAATACTACATATATCTTTATAATGAGAATAATAACATTTCTTAAAATAACAAGGGTAGTTTGAAAGTTTGTTATGTTGAAAAATGAAAGTAACTCTTTTGTTGGAACAAAAATTTAAAGAGAAAGTAACTCTTTTCCCTGAAACGGAGGGAGTATATTTCATTCTTCTTCGGGGAAAAAACCCAATGAAAATGTGAAAAGGGCGGCAAAATTTTAAGCAGAGAGAAGAAGACAATGGGCGATTCTCCGGACTGGTTGCGTACTTTTGAGGTATCTCTCTATCATACGTTTCTTTATCAAAACTGTATCTTTAGTTTTCATAGATCTTAGCCACATTTTGAATACACTTGAATGAGTTAGGTTTTCATGTGAATTTATTTAATAATTACACTCTTAGATTAGAGATTCTAGAGAAATCACTTAACTTCCTTGGTTCTTTTACGCGGTTTATCCGTTAAGAGATTACATTACTATGTTTTGGTAATTGATGCAGTAAGTTGAAGTAGGATTAAGATTGTTTCTGTTTGCGATGTTAAGATGAGCTTAAGTATTTGATATCTAAGTGTCTGTCACAATTTATGGTTTTTCTAAGGGACATGCGTTGTGGAAATTCGGTACGAGGTAGCACTGTTGGTGATTTTATGTTTGAGTAAGATATGTCTTTTAGGAGGTGTAACAGGAAATATGTATGATCTGTGATTTCTAATGTTTTAAAGGACTTCACTGAATAATTTGCAATGAGTGTAAGGGTTAAGGTTGCACAGATAAGTGGGCAAGAGCCAAGGTTCATGAAAATATAATAACTTTGAGATTAGATTCAAGCCTCCTTTGAATTGTAACCTCTATCGAGTATTACTCTTGGTGATACTTTTACATGTATGTCTTTACTTTCCTGTCTTAGATTGGGTCCTTGTTTTTGTTTGTTGATTCTAAAAGTGGGTCTTTTATGCTTCCATTTGGTTGAAGAATGTTAGTCATTGTATCTTGTTGGCTTTTGTTTAATGAATCCTTATTTGTTTATCAAAAAAATAAAGTAAACTTTGGGATGTACAAGAAGTGGTTTCTGGACCTTTTAAATGAGCAAAATAGTGAGATGTGTGGTTCTTTTAGAGTGCAACATTATGGGGATTTGGATACCTTCTGTAAGATGGGATAAGTGTTCTCCTATTACATCTCACTGTTGGGTGTGTTTGAAACTATGCATTTTAGTATATTGTCACTTATATACTATGAGTTGTGCAAATACTTAAACTCAGTCAGGGCTAACTAATGTGTTGCATTTAATGAACAGGCTCCCAAACAACCACTTATAGCATTATCATCAGATGAGGATGACGAAGATGACTTCCGTCCTATAAGCCAAACTTTGTGTATATCATCTAAATCACAAAAGGAAGATAACAATCAAGACGCTCTTCTCATTGACGGTGGTGAAGAATCTTCGGTTAGTAAAGCTCCCAATTCTAAGTCCAAGACTACGAAGGCTCGAGCAAAAGTAGACATTAAGGTCATAGAAGAAGGTAAGTCAGACCACTAGATAGTGTTTCTGAATTGTAGGATTTATAATTAGATAGCAAGTTTCAGAAACCTTATTTTTGAATAATGCGGCAGGAGAGAAGAATCAAGGTGCAGATGTTAACAAAACTGTAGAAGATTCGAAAGTTAAAAAGTCTCCCAAATCAAAGTCTCCAAAAAAGAAATTGGAAGTTGAGACTCAAAGCCATAAAGAAGGTATGTTAGATTGCTTGATGGCATAATTGAATTGAAGGTCGTATAATCAGATAAAATAGTTTATGATTTTGATTTTTGTATTCCATCGTCTCTGAAATAGAGACTGATATTGAAGAGGAAGCTGTGAAGGAAGAAGTAGCCGAGAAGAACACAATACCTCATGTAAGAAGTTCTAATAGCTTCTATGTTCCCGTCTCATACTCTTAGCTAACAACTCACCTGCAAATCTGAACTATTTAAACTATTTAAAGAAGAGGCCTTCAGTTTCCTTTTGAGTATGTTGGCTTCTGTATCCTTTTGGCAGGGCTTGTCAAGATTGCCTTTGATGATGGCAGAGAAAGTCCAGCGGTCAAAGGTACCTTTTTTTTTAATAGTAAGTTAAATTGTATTTATGTTCTGTCTCTGGAAGTACTTCACTAGCCAGAATAAGACAGTTGAGCTTACACATGCGACTATCACTCTGGTCATTGATTTCGCTGAGATTGTCCCCGACCAGATCAAGGCACGCAATGCTACATAATTAGGCTATTTAAAACAGATACCAAATGACTAGAAGTAGGGGTAACTTTGAAGAAACAGATAAATTCCTAAGAGCTAGGGAGAAAACATGTGTTCATCTTGTTCCGCTAATCTTATACTCCATTAGCTACAAAGTTGCACAGATTCTCTATTTACGATGGGAATTGTGTCGACAACAGCTCAAGAACTGAGGGGTAACATTGTACAAGTAAAACAGGTGTTTGGGTGTTGTAAGGAATGCTCTTGGTTTTTACATTCAAGTTGGAATGTTATTGCCTCCATCACGTCTTTGGTCTGCGTATAAACACTTGACGACTTAATTACTAGATGTATGTATAAGTTTTTCACTAATACATACAATTTTTCTGAACTGCATTTCAAAGGAATGATTTTCGCTGGATGTAGCTATTATGTTTAGCGCCTTTTGGGTGTCACATATCCTTAGTTTTCGTTGAAGATGACTTAATTTAATTTGTAGGTGTATATATTGGTGCAGGCACTTGTTGAATGTGAAGGAGACTCCATAGATATGAGTGGAGATATTGGTACTGTTGGACGATTAGTAATTCAGACACACCATGTGGTAGCGGTGAACTGCTTTTGGATTTAAAAGGTTTAGTACAATCTTGCGGTTTTTTATTTTAATTACTGATATCGTACTGTTTAGAGATCTTTCATGCTTGTCACTAAAGGTAGATAACAAATTAAACTGTCCAATCCTCCATATTAATTTTTATCTATCTATTCTGAGTTTTTTACTCTCTAGACCTTAAATTCTACCGGTTAGTCTAACTTGTTTAAATTACTACTAGTTTGAGCTTAACATTTCAAATGCTTGTACTGTTTTTCCTGTACGTGGAGTCAGCTTTTCGAAGTAGCAGTCTAGTAATTGTTCTTTGTTATCTTAATTTTTCTAAGCTCAATTATTCCACCAATTTGGTGTCAATATTCACAAGAATCATATTCAGGTCGCCCAGAAGAAACCACAATCCCAGTATGCATGCATTTACATTTACAACAGGTGTCATTAGTTAGAAGATATATGTCCAGTAGCTTGTCATTATTACTATCTGTTCTCCAGGGTTTTTGTGTACTGATGTTTATCGATTACCTTTTGTTTTTTCAGGAACCATATACAAAACAACAATAGTTCCATCGAGAACATTCTGTGTTGTATGTCCTCTACTCCCTTTTTCTCCTTCCATTTCTCTTGCTGTATAAATAAGTGTTTGGCCCACCTAAATTTGTCTAAGACAGATTTTTGAGGTGATCTCTCAGAATAGAGATTATCCTCTCTATAAAGAAATCAATTATGAGATACGCCTTATAGAGTATAAGGTTTCAGATAGCTTTTCCATCCAAATTTTCTTTTTCTTTTGATTTATGTATCACGGTGTTAAATTTTTTTTACCCCAAAGCCGAATCTTTATACAACCTTTCTTTCTTTGGTGTTGTAAAATATAGAGCATAAATTGATTTTAAGTTGCTGCAGATTCGGAAATAACAGACTCCTCTTCTTATTCAGGTTAACTTTGGTCAAACGGAAGCAAAGGTACGTTCATCACTTACTCAGGCTTTTATTGTTGTCAAGCTAATTTTATATATCGTTTCTTTGGATTTTATGTCTAGTCTTAGAGATGAACTCTGATAGAGATATAGATCTACTCTATATTCTTGAATTTAGCATATGATGCTTTCATGTAGAGGATGTGATGTGAAACGCTATTATGCAATATGTGATTCCACCAGCAGTAGTTCCAGCATTTTGGTGGTTTGGAGAAAAAGTGATTAGAATTGGAAGACATCAAAGTCCTTTTTTCTAGATTTGAGTTGGAATATTAAGTAGGTAGCTGGTAGCTTGATTGATGAAAACATGGAATTTGACCTTGACGTTGTCACAAACTTGCAGCAATCAGACTTTCTTAACTCAAAAAACTTGAACGTGTAGAATTTTAAGTCCCTATGCTTGTGGATATTCTGAAACCGTGTTCTCTCTGCTTAACTGATGAGATTGATTTTGTTATGTTTTGCACTCAACATTTACTTGGTTTGTTGATTCAAAATCTTGTTTTCGTGACCAGATAGAAGCCATCATGGATGACTTCATTCAACTGAAACCACACTCCAACGTTTATGAATCGGAAACCATGATTGAAGGTTAAATTTCTTCGTGGATATGATCTTTTATGTTATTTGGATTGTGTTAACTTGAAGCAAGTCATCTTGAAGAGTACCAGTATTATGCTTTTGATTACTGTAACATATTTTAAATCTCATCTGCCACGAGCAGGGACACTTGAGGGATACTCATTTGATTCTGACGAAGAGGCAGATAAAATTCCAAAGGCTAAAATACAAGGAGAAGAAGGTGAAGAGCAAGCCAACGGAAAGGTCAAGGGAAAAGCTGATAAAGCATTGGTAAGATCATGAAACCTATTTGGAAGAAAATTAATCTTCCCTGTTCAAACTAAAAGCAAGTTATGATGTTACAGGGCAGTATGCTAATTACATACGTCTTTGTGCAGGGTGTCAAAAAGAAGGGCAAAACAGCTGCTAAACCACCACCTAAGAGAGTAAAAAAGAAAGCCCCAGTTTCTAAGAAAGGCAAGGGCTCCAAGAAATAAAAGTCAAATGTGTATGTATCCTAATCCATCTGATCTAACTTTTGATTGGAAACTGTACTTCTGAACTCTGAGATAATTAACAGAGTTAAGAAAGATGTCACCTGTCATAAATTGATAGAAGCAAGCCAGAAACACTCCAACAGCTTTAGGTTGAGCTTAGCCTACCACATCTATTTGATATGTTGAGCTACGGTTACCTGTAGGAAAATGGACCCATAATTTGACGGGTATCGCCTTAGTGCTGAAGTCAAGGGAGTTTTATTTTGTTTATCCAATATTAACTTGAGACATAAAACTCCACAGCTTGAAATTTTTAGTTTTATTTGTAGTATTGTTTCCCAATCTCTTTCCACCAAAGGTACTGCATTTGTGGGTGTGGGGGAGAGAAGGGAAGATCCTTATCGATGTTGATACCTGTGTCCGACACATGTCACTGGGTACTGCAGTCTCCTTTATCCTTTAGGATTTTAGCCAAGCTAAAGAAAATGAAGCAGATGGAACGGAAGATTGTTAGAGTCAGCATATTTGTACTATTTTCCACTTATTTTATTCTCAGGCCTTGTCCACTCTACTGGTGTGTATTACTTAGGTCTGGTGTGTCAGACACTCTGTACAAGGTCGGATACCTTCATTACTCTCATGAGTGTTGACAGGGGCTTTACGGCTGGGATTCCGGCTGATGATATTGATTTTCTTCACTACTATTACTACGTATTGTATTTCCATTTGCTCTTAGTTAAAAGTCTAGTTATTTATCTTTACTTTTGTAACGCTGTGGATCAGTAATCAAGATCCATTCTGGATCTTGATTTCAGAGTATTTCCATTTACTATTACCACGTGTTAGGTCAAGATTGAACCTTATCCATTCTGGTACTAGGTCAATAAAGTTAAACTCCAAATTTCAAAGTTCTTTGTGGGAACTTTATATGATCAGTAATCAAGATCCATTTCCCATTTGTCAATCATTCAGTTGCATTGTTGTTGAGTGAAAGGTTTTTCATATGATCTTTGATCTCCTAAGTCCTTGCATGTATACTTTTGCTGTCATTATCTTTAACATTAAGCACAACTTTAGAACAGTAAATATATACTTTACAGAGAAACCAAGATAACTTTACTTGTATCATTTTCTATACACTATATCGGCTTCTTACATTCTCCACAAATTTACAAGAACGGTTAGCAATCCATTCTTTTTCCTCTATGTTAGCTAATTCGAGTTATATGCTAATAAGATCCTTTATAAAATGCAGTTCCTGTAACTGCAGCGCAGATGTCAGAGCTCAGACGGGATAGAAAAATGTAAGGATGAGTAGAAGAATGACAGACTTAGGGAAAGCTAGATTGTTCGAAGAGGAGGGAACCACTGCCACAACCTCTCCATAACTGTTGTCCCGTATAGGCTCAGAATTGACTCCATCATCTTGCCTCCCCACTCTGCATGAGAACAGAAATAGATATAGAAAATTATAAATTATAGTTAGGCAAAACCCTTTTCCATTTTGGGGTTCTGTTTCACGGATGATAATAAGAAGAAGATTGATAAAAATGACATTGTATTCTATCTAATGAGAATACTTATGTTTAAATTTTTCCTGAAAAATTCCTATTGATCAAGATTGAACCTTACCCAATCTCTGTAGGGCAGAAAGTGATGTTATATTCGATTGCTTTGCAAGTGAAAGTACTGGTGCTGTCATCAAAAGCATAGCTGTATGCCCTGGGACAAGCCCTTTTGAAGATTGTGGAGTATACAGAAGGTCTGCAAGTGTTTGGGTTTGCAAACTCGCCGGCACAGCAGTACTGATCTAATCCAAATGCCTCACATGCACTCTTACAACCAATAACACCAGCTTCATCCAAACGCTGCACTACCTGCAGCTCTTTCGGGCAACCTGGAAGTAATAGAAATTTTGGTATAAGATATCAGTTGCTGCCTTTAAATTAAAAGATAAATTGAGAATTTTGTAACTAGGCCCCGGGTACAATTGAGTTTTAGTTTTTTACTTAAGTATATTCATAATTAATGGATTTTCGATATACAGAGTTTACCTAGATTGAGATCATAAACACAACCAGTTGCATTACATCCACCTAGATCTGTCTGAGGTGTAGCAATCAGAGGCAGATTATAGCCATCTACAATGCTAACATCGTAGAAATCTTTGTCGTCTCCCTTTCCCAGAGTTATCTCAAAAAGTGAAGCTGGAGGTGTTGCACCAGCTCCACTGCACTCGAGCCTTCCACCACAATCTCCCGTCTGACAGACACCAAGTCCCGTCTGATCAAATGTACAACCTGTTCTTGCCCAAATCCTACCTGACCACCCTGGAGTCGACGGGATCCTGACACTCTGAGCAGAACCTAGTTCAAACCCGGTAGTCGGCAGTTGGGGGGTTCCTGCACCAGCAAGTGTACCAGGCCAAATTGTGTAAGGGCAGTTGTTTGTGATGGTGAACGTACAAGAATACGAGTGAGAAAAGAGGAGAACAACAAGGATGGTGAGAAAGAATCGAAAGGGTACAACGATTTTCATTTTAAAAATATTGGCGGGTTTCAGTTTCGATGGTTTTCAGGTTACCCATAGTTTGTGTATTTGAAGGTTTTCAAAATGAAGAGAAATGAACTTACCTTCTCTGGTGTATATTGACATACTTGGGTTTAGCATTTTATGATTTATCACATTTTGATGGCCTCAACAAGAAGTAATTCCTTTCTTTGCGATGTCACATACTTACTGGTAGGGATTTCACAAAAATACCAACCTATGATTGAATCAAAATCCATAAAATATATGGTTAACAGATCTTCCTGTAAAGCTACAAAAATTTATGAGAAGAAACCAGAGCAATCTTTCCTACAAAAAAGAAAGACCAGAAAAGAAACATACAGTTATTCCTCACACATGGCCAAAGATCATCGTGACAGTTCAAAAGTCAGAAAGAGTAAACCTTATATATGGAGCAAGGTATCAAAATCTTGCTAAACTCCTCTGCAAAAGAGGACACATGTACTACATTCTCTTTTTTGAAAACTAGATTAAACTCTCTCGACCCTGACTAAGTGAAACTAAATGAGTCAATAGCAGCTCTGCTTTCTTGTTGTACGAGCAGGGAATAATTCCGTATGAACATGTTGAGCCCAAAATTGGAAATAAAGATATTATGACATAATTTTCTTGAGGTATTCATGCATTTGACTTTTAATTCTCTGACTTGTTCTCAGCACTTTCGGAGCTTGTAGGTTGATCACTATTGGCAAGTTCTTTTGGAGTTACAAAACGACCGGTTAAAGGATCAACAGGACGAGTTTCACGAGGTCCTCCTTTATGTGCCATGGCAAGCATTGGTGGTGGAGGTAATACTCCAGCTCTGAAGAGAATACGTTGAACAGGATCTGATGGTTGGGCACCAACTGATAACCAGTATCTGCAAAATGCAAATAAGAGATGATATAGATTGATCAGCACAGAGATAACTTTCCATCTCAAGATAGAAATGTGGAGGTAATATCACGTTATACAAGGTTGTAGGATATATTAAGGTATGATAGAGATTGTGCGAATATAAAGAGCAAGTGAATACAGAAATAACATAATACCAACAATAGGTGACCTAGTTCAAGTTTGCAGAATTTTTAAGGCAAGGAAGAGAGAGGAGTATTTTTAATTATTTTTTACAATTATACCCTTATGAATAATAATTAGTAAATTTTCGAAATGATTTATCTCTCAAACTATATCAAGGATATTCATAAACTTTATACCATTGAAAATCATTTTAAAACACCTACGTGACGAATATAAACATGCCTATCAAATTATACATATTTCTTATACTGACAATAATTTATTAAAAGGGTAGTTTTAAAAATATCTCCTTGTTTAATGATATAGGTCACCTATTAGTGGGACAAAATTTAAAAATGAGTAGGTCATATATTCTTGGACGGAGGGAGTATTTTTTATGACATTACGAATCTGAGACAACAAAACTTACATGTTCCGAAATGGACAGCACAACCTACAGGAAGATAGCAAATAACCTTTCTCGAAATCATTTCCTACGATTACCTTGTTCATCCTCTTAATGTGACATAGGCACATAGCGTCTTTCTCATGCAAACAAGTTTCCCCACACTAACAAACAATTCAATTCTTGAATCCAGATGTACTATTAGAATGAATCTACTCTGAACTTATGTAAAAAAGAAACAACAGCTTTTGATGCCTGTTCAGATTGATTTTTTTCGAAGTACTAAAAAATAAGTTAACTGCTAATACTTTCACTACCTAAGTAAGCTAAATGTATCTGTAAACCATTTGACCTATAGATTCTTTCAAAATTCTTGAGATATGTAGGCTCTAACTGAGGTGCTTTTAGAAACTATTGGTGTGTCAAGGTAAAAGAAGCTGCATCAACTACAAACATTCTTACGTGCTCATCTACCTTAACCTCTAAACCAGCTGAAATCCAGGGCAACTCATATAATATTAACAAGCACAAATCAAAATTGCAAACAAGGCACAAAACGTATTCATTTCCCGTCATCTTCCTAGCACTCTCATCTATAAGAGAGAAACCATACTAACAAGTGCGAAGAACATGATCCCAGATGACATGTAAGAAAGTGCTCGAAAGAATAAGACCGAGATTACAAAGTTAACCTAAAAGCAATGCCAACCAGTTTTTATAGGCAAATCACAGATCATCCAACTGAAAGAAAGAGACAATCAATGATACAGTAATGGAACAGTTAACACAAAATGTACTTACTTGACTCTATCAAAATTGAGACCCATTCTCTTACCGCCATCCTGCCCTAGAAAAAACCAACACCACAAAATCAAGAAACTCATTAAAATTGACTATTTTTCACAGTGAAAAAAAAATCAAGCAAAGGGTATAAACAAAATGCAAAACTGAACCGATGGGAGTGACAAAAATAAGATTTTTTTTTTGTTTTTGATGAAAATGAATACATACCAGGTAACGGATTGTAATAACCTAAAACTTCAAGATGTTTTCCATCTCTTGGAGATCTACTGTCAGCAGCAAGGACTCGATAAAATGGTCTATTTTTACAACCAAACCGAGCTAATCTTATTCGGACCACCATTTTCACACAACACCAAATTCAGGGAATCGAATTTGATTTCCTGGAAATTTATTAGAGAGTGGAAAATTTTGTTTTGGGTTTTGGTTAGGGTTTTCGCTCGGTTTTGCAATCGAAGAGGTATTGGGGGTGTCCGGTAAAAAGTATGATTATCATTTATGATTATAGATAATCATAAATGATTAAATTATTAATTATTTTTTAATAAATTTTAACAAATATATTTTTATAATAATTAATTATCTTTAAAAAATGTTCGAGTAGAGGAAAGAATTATGACCTAAGAACTTTTTTTTAGTCCACTATTGTTCTTTTCTCTCTTTCTTGATAGTTTATAAAAAAATAAGTAAAAAAATCTAATTCATTTTTGTTAAAAAAATAATTGATTGTGATAATTTTTATAAATAATTTTTTTCTATTTATAAAAATAATGAATTTTTTTAATTATGATTAAAATAATCAGTTATTATAAATTTTAACAAACAATGGGCTAGATAATTGATTATGGGCTCATAATTATAATAATGGTTACCAAACACCCTCATTAGATCATGGGGATGGGAAATTAAAGGTTATGGCTATTGGCACCAGCTTTTGACATTTGAACACACGTAAGTAAAATGGTGTTTTGATATCGAAAGCAGAAATCAATCCGAGAAATTAGTGAAGTTGTTTTTTAATTTCTGGAAGTAAAAAAATCATTAGTTTAGGTATACGATTTCATAATGATTTTTAAAAGTTAAAAAATTAATTTTTTTTATTTCTGATTTTTGTGATTAATTTCTGCTTCTGGTATCCAAACACCCTAAAGGTAGAAGTCAGAAGCAAAATGTTTTTACTTCTAAAAGTTATTTTAAAATTACCTATCCAACTAATTTAGAATTTTTTTACTTCCAAAAATCAAAAAGCATCTTCTTAAATGGTATCTAAACACCATGATACTCTATAAAACAAAAAAAAAATTATTTGGCAAAGGGTTGACTTTTTTTGCTTCTAAGAATCATTCTCAATTTTTACACCAACTACTTCCACAACACCAATTATTTTCATGCTATTTGTACCTTTACCGTTTCTTAGGCCTGGAAGGGGTTTACGAAGGCCTCATACTTATAAAAAAAATTAGTATTTGGAAAGTTGGAAATGTCTCAGTATCATCATTTGGAAAGATAAATGAATCCACACCCTTGAAACTTTTCACATCCAACCAATCACTTTAAACCTCACTTTTACTCCAACATTAGTTTACGATCTCTTAACCAACACCGGATGGAACATACCAATTTTATGCAGTATGTTTGAATGGGACAATGTCAGTAAAATCCTTTATCTTTCAACCGATTTGGATCAAGTTGATATCCTCATATGGGAAGAAAATGCTGAGGCCCAATTCATTAGAAGATCTCTTTATGATCTCTTAGATAGAAAATAAAGTCAAGATGATGATGTTTTAGCAGGCAATATATGGAAAATGAAAGTGTTACCAAGGATACAAAACTTTTTATGGAAACTCAAACCGATATACTCCTTTTCAGTGCAAAAATCTCCACTTGTGTTCCTAATATCAACCCAACTTCTGTCAGGTGTGATGGCTTCATTGAAACAGGGGAGCATCTCTCCATGCACTGCAAATTTTCTGAAGTTGTTTGGGTTCTATGTTGCATCAGTCTGGATTATACAACTACAAACTACAATACGGTATTGGACTGGTGTACCTATTGGTTTAGCTTAAGTCCCCAACAAACTAATTTAGGACTTGGGCTTCTGTTTGTGCCATAATTTGCTGGCATGTTTGGAAGGCAAGATATGAGATAATCTTTCAAGAGAAAAAACTAAACCAAATCACACTGCAACTCTAATTAGGAAAACTTTTGCCGACAATATGAGGGCTCATTCAAAACCTAATATTGTGTGCACTAAACCGAATAGAAAATATGCAGGAACAAAACCTTTGGACTGTTGCTTTTTTGTCTCACTACAATCCATCTACTGACCTAACTGGTATTGGTGTTGTTATTTTAGATCGACAAGGAAATACTACTGGAAGAAACACCCCAGGTGGAAGAGCTCATGGGAAGGAAGAAGGAGTCTACATAACGGCCATTAAAGCTCCAGAATGGGCATCTCAACTTAACTACAAGAGTTTTATCTTCCAAGGCTCCAGTCCAAATTTGATGAGCTCTGTCAAAGGGAAGAAAAAAAGTACCAGTTGGCAGACCAACTCCAGAATAGACTATATTTTGAAAAAAATATGTAATTTTGAAAATGTAATTTATAAGGTCGCTCGACCAAAACACAACCTTGATCTGTTTAAGTTAGCTGTAACCGGTAGTAAAATTTAAAGTGCTTAGGTCCGGGAGGCACCTATTTTGGCAGAGCTAGCTTTAGCTTTATTTCTTTTTTGGGGAATACTCACGTTTTATGGAATTGGATTTTGACTAAAAGGTATTTTTACATCATTCTTTTACATTAATAAAAATAAAATAAAACCTAAGTTGGTATCTCCTCTTCAATTTTCGACTCCTCTCCTCCCCTTTTTCTCCTCTTCTTCTCTTCTTTCATAACTTCTTTATTTCACCACCATTAAAACCAGAACCGCTGCCGCCGTAATTTTTCTTCCGATAATCGGCGGTGACTTGTATAACCATAATTGTCAACTAAGACTCATCATGGTGGCCGCCGTCACAGGAATATCAACACTTATTCAGTATTAACTAGTTGGCATAGATCCAACTCTTGAACAACAAGCTTATGTCTTCACCATGATGAAGTACAATCTATCAAGAAAAAGAAAAAAGAAAAAATATGTTAAAAGTCGGCATAGAAAACCAAAACAAAACAATGTCGATTTACCCGTCAGTATAACTTATTAGAAAACCATTTCATGCCGACCCAACTGTCGGCATTGAAAACCAAAACATACCAATGCCGACTAAGTTGTCGCTATTGTTAATAAGAAAAACTGTATGACCCCATCCTTTAATATAATTCGGATTTGTTTTATCACTATAAATACTCCACTTAACCCCATCCTCTAATCATATAACTAGACGCTTTGAATTTTCTTGTATTTCTTCTCTAGCTATTCCCTATTATTATTTTATAATAGTAATCTCAGATCAAATTCTCTAAAGATTAAAAACATGTCGAAATCATCATCATCAGAGATTGTGTCTTTCGGTGAGATGTTAACTGATTTCGTGCCAAACATATCTGGTGTATCACTAGCTGAATCAACTGGTTTTGTCAAAGATCCTGGAGATGCTCCTGCCAGTGCCGCTTGCGCCGTTACTAAGCTCGGTAGATCGTCTGTTTCATCGGCAAGTTTGGAGAAGATGAATTCGGACATATGTTGGTTGATGTATTGAAAGATAACGGAGTGAACAACCAAGGTATTTTCTTTGATAAGGATGCAAGAACAACACTTGATTTTGTAACATTGAAGAAAGATGGTGAAAAGGCGTTTATGTTTTATAGAAACCCCGGTGCTGACATGATGTTGAAAGAATCTGATCTTAACATGGGTTTCACGAGGAGTAGATAGACTCAACTGTCAGCATGTCCAAGAAAAACCACACAATGCCGACTCTTGATGCATCTTTCTGCCCGATATCCAACAACAGTCAACATCGATGTTGCAGATTCAAACAATGCCGACTTTAAAGCAATGAGTCGGCATTGTTTTATTTCCCCGATTATGCCGACTAATTATGTATAATAGGAAATACCAAATGCCCGATAAGGGGTTCTTCAAATTACTTCATAATGTTTTTTTTTTAAGTATCCTCCAATTTGTGGGAGTATTCCCCAATTGAGGGTTCTTAATTTACCTTTCAAAGAAAAAGAAAATTGCAAAACGACATATAATTTCACTAAGCAACAGATTAAACGTATGCACATATAAAACGTATATATTCCAATAAGTTAGATGTCGCAAAAACTAGGTTTTGGTATAGTGCTGGTCACCCTATCTAATTATTCTTGCTGTTGTGGAGTAAATTTTTCTGTTTTGTCTGTTTCGTTGACTCTCATTACGATGCTTGTTATGCCAGCACATTGTTCAATCTGGTTGCAAAATTTTTTTTCCTCAGAAACCGAATTTGTGCTGGATTTTTTTTATAAGAAGCTTTATTTTACTCTATTAAGAGCATCCACAGTCACGCGATGATACACATCGATCAAAGATCAAAAAATTTGATCTTTGATCCGTCTCAAAAACAACGGGGTATGATCAAGCGAGGGCCTAGTATATCGCTTGAACGTAAGCGAAGTATCAAGATACCGCTTGAAAAGGCGGACGAGAGACTAATAGTTCGCCTGGTACAAACGAGATTCTGCTCTACCGCCTTCAAAAAAAAAATACAGGCGAAATCCAAACATTTCGCCCACTAACTAAGCGAAACATCAGTATTTCGCTGGTCGAAGCGAGGGACAAGATGTTGTCTATGTATTGTGCGGAAAACTCGTGTGAAAATTGAGCCGGGCGAGATGCAGGGGTGCCGCTGGGACAGAAGCGGAAGCACAAAATCTTGCCTGTGAGACGTGTGCATAACAGTGTGGTGAAATAGAAGGGCGAGTAGTAGGAGTCTCGCTTGGTGTTAGGCGAGAGCCCAACCTCTCGCCCGTCTATTTCACCCGTAAACCCTAGCATTTTCTTCGTCTTCTCCTGTTTCCTGCCTTGTTCTTCCTCCTTCTTCTAGCCGCTCAACCATCCAAAGCCCCCATTTTGGAAATTTAAAATCATTCAACGAGAACCCAAGGTCCTGTTTCATAATTTCGTACTTCGCTCATACATTTTTCAAGCGAAACCAAGGTATATCTTCTACAAAAAAAATTGAATTAAATTGTTTTAATTTGATATGAAATTTTGATGATTTTTTAGTTAGTTCGGTTGTATATGTTGTTTGATTAATCATGTAATGACCATATTATAAATCGATTATACAATTGTGAAATTGGTGTTCTAATAATAAAATTGGGATTTTAATTAGGGATTTTGTGCATGTTATCAATTAGGTTTAAAAATTTGTTTATATTTGTTAAATTGAACATATAATAGATGAAGTTGTTGTTTAATTTTAGTGGGTTTGTGTTTAATTTTTGGTTGAATGTAGTATGTTGTGTAGAAATCAAAGGAATTAATTTTGATTTAATTTACAAACAAATGTGTATGGAAGTATTTGTAATTGGGTAATTTGAATGAGATTGGTTATAATTGGTGGGATTGTTGTATTTTGTTAATGATGCATGTATTTTTCGAATGTGTGATGTATAATTCTTGGTACAAATGTGTATGGAAATAGATAATTATATACATGTTTAGTTGGTGTTAAATTAATTTTAATTGTTTATGCATTGTGGTGATTTACTGTTCATTTGACAATGTTATATTCTTTGTTTGGCCAGATGTCTAGCAATGTTGTTTCCAGATGGGTTGGAAGAAAGAAGAAAACAAAAAAAACTAAAATCGCAGAGGATTCTGAACCTAAATATATGGTTCCCGAGTCGGTAGATGTTCCGGGGTTGGAACACTATACCTTTATCGAAGATACGGAGGAACACGTTTCGACAAATATTACATATTCTTCCGACGCCAACTTCAGGTTTGCCCATCGTGGTTCTCTTAAATCAGTTCTACAGGTGTACCATAGTATTACTAAGGAGTCGTCTAGGGTCAAGTATATAATAGAAAGGGGAGGTTGGGGCAGATTACTATCCCTACCTGTAGTAGATTCATCCCACGTTCTTATTGATTATATTGTCGAGCGGTTTTGGGATACCACAAACACATTTCACTTCTCTTTAGGGGAGCTTGGGGTTCACTCTCCTCGATTGGGTTATGTTGACCGGCCTTAGTATTGGTGTCGGGAGATCTGTTCCTTATGAGCCAGCTAAGTACAAATTTGAATATGTCCGTGATAATATATTTCCTGAACTGAAAGATAATGCGGTATGCAAAAGAGAAGGTGTTCCGCAACAGTGGGTTTCAGATACAATAACTCTCAAATTTTTGACCACCTATTTTGATAAAGATACTTTGCACGCGGCGAACAATGATAGTGGTCTTGCTGATAGAGTAGCGAGGGCCTTCTATATGTATGTTCTGGGGAATTTTTTTTTTCCAATACATTGATGCAGGATGGTTGGCTGCATTTGATAATGTAAATGATGTTGATCAGTACGACTGGGGTGGTCCTGCATTTTTCGAATTGTATTCGGGTCTCGCACAGCTTCTAGGGGCCAAAAATCAGTGTCCGGGCCGTTCCAAATTTTGGAAGTAATTTATTTAACGTTATTCATAATTCTTTTTCTTAAAATTTGGTTGCTATGTTGTTAAATCCAATGAATATATTTATGTTGTAGTTTTGGGGATACGAATATCTAGGGATATGTCGTCTGAATAACCCTCCGGCTCAAAGTGAAAATGAATGGCCTAGATGTCGTAGGTGGTTCTCCAGCCAGAAGAAGGGTGTTGACATAGTTCGGTCAAGGACTGAACTGAACCAGTTATCCGTAGAGTGTGTGACGTGGCAACCATGGATGAATGCAGTTAACTATCTACCAGAAGAAATCGGCCGCAAAGCTATCAACTCTCTGGAAAAAGGGTTACATTCACCTGGCTTGGCACCGTGAGTTTTCAATTACTCTGACCATACTGCGTTTTTTTTTAAACTCGTACTGTTGTGAAATGCTTGGTATTTATTTATTGTCATTTTCTTGGATAAAGCATAATATGTATCTCGGAGATCGTTGTTGGAGGTAGAACAACCCAACATGGGGTATTCCTGCAAACCCCCCTAGTACAATTTCCAACTTCGTCGACGACGAGATTGAGGACATGACAGCCAGATCTCAGGTCAATGCTAGTGAATACGTACGTGTCGTGGAGTATGATGTTTATTATGAATATTGGCGACATGTTACCAACCTTAACAAATATATCACGCAAGTTGATTGGGAGGTTGAAACGTATGGCTATGCTGGTGACCGTATC
>JAJJMC010014815.1:2222828-2255278 GCA_023531435.1 Papaver californicum
TTGAAAAATTGAATACGGATTACACTTATGCTTCAGTGGTTATTCTACTATCTACCCTTAATGCAAGCAATTTTACTCTAGAAGAGGATTTATCCATATGTCGAAACATAGTATTACATTATCCAGCAAGGGTTCAGGAACGTCGGATCAATGGTTCTATGAGCATGGGATGGTTGGAACGTACACATGCGAACTTTTGTAACGAAACTAGTAATCCCAACAACCGGAACAAAGCAGGCCTTTTCTGTCGATATGTGGAAATTACAAAGGAAGTACTAGAATTTTCTTCTTTAACTGCGAAGGTGAATGAAAGAAGAATTAGGAATGAAACTGATGATGAGGTTGTTGCCAGATCTCTGGAGGAATGGACCAGATGGAAACATTCTGATTTCATGTACAAACCTCATTTCGACATCCTTAGGGTGATGGAAGAATACAATCCTTTTGTGTTGATTATTCTACCAGGAAGTGAAGAACGTCGTCCCCGTCTTCCTACAAGCCAATGCTTAAGGTTTCATTATAAGTTTCCGTAAGTGTTTAAGTTCAATCTACTAATTTAAAATATTGTATTTACTTTAATGTATTCCCTTTTTAATGTATGCATTTTTAATTCAATGAAGGGATATTTTAAAAAATTAAGTATGCCTGACAATGTTCAAAGTTGGTTTTTCTGTGAAGTGGTGACCGTGTATTGCCAATTCCTTGCATTGCCTTGTCAACTTACAATAAATATCTCTGACAATGTTGAAAACTGATTTTTCCATTGAAATGTGGACGGTGTATTGTCAATTCCTTGCATTGGGTTGTCAACTTACAATAAATATCTCTGACAATGTTGAAAACTGATTTTTGCATTGAAATGTCGACGGTGTATTGTCAATTCCTTTCATTGCCTTGTCAACTTACAATTAATATCTCTGACAATGTGCAAAGCTGGTTTTTCCATTGAAATGTGGACCGGGTCTGGTCATATCAATATTCAAAATTGAATTTTCCTCTTCTATTATAAATTACCGC
Organism: Papaver californicum; assembly: GCA_023531435.1. NCBI lineage: Eukaryota > Viridiplantae > Streptophyta > Magnoliopsida > Ranunculales > Papaveraceae > Papaver > Papaver californicum. The sequence goes on from JAJJMC010014815.1 coordinate 2,223,846, forward strand.
ATTGGCTTCTCCATCAATACAAACCAAGAATATCATTATCTCTTACTCAAAATTTTGCAAAAACAAAAAAATGGCAAACTCTCAAAATAACATAGACCACTATGGTTCCTCTTCTAGTTTTCCTCATAATGTTTCTTTTACTTCTTCTTCTTCTGCTTCATTAGACGATGATGATAACAGTAGTTATTACTCATCAGATGAAAGTTCAGTTGCATTGAACTGTAATAACCTAGCAGTCAGTGCTGGTTTAATGGTTTCAAATATGAACTCTCCACATACACGTACACAAATACCAAGACAACGTGATGTAGGTGCCAAAGGTCTATGGAGAGATTATTTTTGCAGAAACCCGACGTTTCCGCCAAATGTATTTCGTAGAAGACACAGAATGCGTCGAGAATTATTCAACCGTATTTTGGGCGATGTTGTGGCGGTAAATGGTTATTTTGTTCAAAAAAGAGATGCTTGTGGTGTTCTAGGATTAACCCCGCACCAAAAAATTACTACAGCAATTCAAATGTTAGCTTACGGATGTCAGCGGATGCAATCGATGAGTATTTACGTATTGGGGAAACTACAGTTTTGGAAGCAACTCGTAGATTTTGCAGGGTGATAGTCCAATTGTACGAGGCTGAATATTTACGGACACCAACTCGGCGTGATGTTGAACTCCTTCTTGATGAGAACCAAAAAAGGGGATTTCCAGGGATGCTTGGTAGTGTTGATTGTATGCATTGGAAACGGGACAAATGCCCTTCGGCTGAATCAGGGGCTTATACCGCGTAGAAGGGTAGCGAAAGTATTATCCTAGAGGCAGTGGTGTCGTATGATCTTTGGTTTTGGCATGCATTTTTTGCTATGCCGGGTTCAAACAATGATGTCAATGTGATGAACCGTTCGTATATCTTCAAAAAGCTTATCAACGGTAAATCACCGGCAGTAAACTTTTCAGTCAATGGAAATCAATACAATATGGGCTATTATCTTGGGGATGGAATATATCCACATACAGCAACTATTGTGACTACAATTAAACATCCAGATTCCCAAAAGAAACAAAAATTTTCAGCTATGCAGGAAGGTTGTCGAAAAGATGTAGAACGGGGGTTCGGGGTACTACAAAATCAATTTGGAATCATCAAACAACCCACAAGAATGTGGAATCCGGACGTGTTAGCATATATAATCAAAATTGTCATTATTCTACATAATATGATAGTGGAGGATGAACGTATACCCGGTGATTGGCCGCATGAGTATGAGCAACGCAGCCACGGTGCTCCAGTTGTTATTTCAAGGGACAACACTGCTCAACTTTCTAGAATAGTGAAGGACCAACGCAGACGTGCAGTATTCGATAAACAAACTGGGGTTCGTTTGAGAAATGACTTGATCGAACACATATGGTCATCTGTTGGGGAAGAGTGAACTTTTATATGTGCTTTGGGGGTAAATCTGTTGTTAGTGTACCCGCGATTAAAGCGAGAGTCATCCTATCTTTACTTATTAGTCGCGTTATATTTTAATTGTTCTTTCGCGTTAAATAAATTCATCAAAATTCAAACTTAATATGACAATGGTAAATAATAATGGCCTCTATAATTGGTTTAATCTTTTCTTCAAAATTTCTCCCTTCCTAAGTTCGATGTACTGTCTTGATACATCATCCATTTGGGAGATATCCATCGTCATTATACGAAATTCCTCTTCTGCTTCTTGCCTAGCTTGTGTTACTGCAAACTTTGCCTTTGAATAATCTAATTTTGCTGCAAACTCATATTCTCTTTGTGCTATCTTCATTTCTCTTTGTTTCGTATATTTGGCGTTGAAGTTTTGTTGCTCTCTATAAATATTTTGCATCATTTCCTGTTGTTCAGTAAATTTTGCCTTCCCCTTTGTCTTCTGTTGTTTCGCCTCTTTTTTCCCCATCGGACGGATTAATGTGTTAGGGATATCACCAAGGTCTTCATAGGCACTGGGACCATCTAGGCTTAAGTCTGACGAATCCTGTACGTCCAGAGATTCGTTGTCGTAATCAGACTCTGCTTGTGATGAATCGAAAAAAGCTGTCGACCTTCTGGAATATTTAATATTATCTAACATAACTGTGTAGCAATCTTCATGCTTAAAACTTCGACCAGTTTCTTCATTGAAAAGCCTACGTACTTCTGCAATCTGGTGTTTCAATTCAATTTGTTAAAGGATATACAATCATATAGATTAATGTAATAAGCATAATTAAATAAGTAGTTACCTTATTTTCGGGGCCCATCCATTATGATGTTCCCTTTCTACTTCAGCCTCCTTTGCAGACATAAGCGCCACATCTTTACTTATAATTTGAAATCGTTTCTGAAGGGAGGTCCAAGTACGTGCTGGCATAGAAGGTATAGCTTCTTTCATCCGACATAGTATACGTGACCATAATTGTTCTTCACATTGATCGGTACCAATGCTACAATCTTGAGAAATTGACAAGTGAATTGTACACATCGTAACATCTTCAAAAGACGAAAAATTTGGATCTCGTGGTTTTGATGGCGCCATAATTCTAATCGATTTCCAAACTTATTAAATAAGAACGAACTTTAGAATTTTCAAATACACAATGAATGAGTTTAGTAAAATGTCATTGGTCTAGTATCCCATATATATAGGGTAAAAATATAGTTGTTATACTACCCAACGGTAACATATCAACGACAACATATTAACGGTCAATTGATTTATGGACTCAGCGACGCCTTGCACTCTCGCCCAACTCCAAGCGACGCCTTAGCATCTCGCCCAACTCCAAGCGACGCCTTGCACTCTCGCCCAACTCCAAGCGACGCCTTAGCATCTCACCCAACTCCAAGCGACGCCTTAGTATCTCGCCCAACTCCAAGCGACGCCTTGCACTCTCGCCCGTGTTCAGTAGTTTTGGGCGAAATGTCAGCTATTCTTTTATGTGTATGCGAGCTGCTGGGTTCTCGTCCCAGCAAGCGAAACATTAGTTTCCCGCTTGAGTTGGGGAAATGTCAACTCTTCGCCCGTGTTTTTAAGCGAAATGTTGGTCCGTCGTTTGTTCACAAGCGAGACAGTAGAGTTTCGCTCGACTATAACTTTTACTCGTCGATCACCGGTCACTTTTAATCCTGAACAGTGATTTTCGTCGATTAAATCCTATATCTAATCGCACGGCTGTGGGACGAATTCATCGATCATCGATCAAATTTAATCTTTGATCTGGGATTTAATCGATGACTGCAGTTGCTCTAAATGTTCTATATTCTCATACAACTACATCTTTTCCTCTCTTTTTTTTGAACCCTCAATTGGAGAATACTCTCAGAAATTGGGGGATATTAAAAAAAAATACAAAATTTATGAAGTAATTTGAAGAACCCCTTATCGGGCATTTGGTATTCCCCATTTTACATCAGTAGTCGGCATGGTCGGGGAACTAAAACAATGCCGACTCATTGCTTTAAAGTCGGCATCGTTTGAATCTGCAACATTGATGCCGAATGTTGATGGATATCAGGCAGAAACATGCATCAAGAGTCGGCATTATGTGGTTTTTCTTGGACATGCCGACAGTTGAGTCTATCTACTCCTCGTGAAACCCATGTTAAGATCATATTCTTTCTGCATCATGTCAGCACCGGGGTTTCTGTAAAACATAAACTCCTTTTCACCATCTTTCTTCAATGTTACAAAAGCAAGTGATGTTCTTGCATCCTTATCAAAGAAAACACCTTGGATGTTCACTCTGTTATCCTTCAATACACCAACCAACATATGTATGAATTCATCTTCTCCAAACTTGCCGATGAAAGCAGAAGATCCACTGAGCTTAGTAACGGCGCAAGCGTCACTGGCAGGAGCACCTCCTGGAGCTTTGACAAAACCAGTTGATTTAGCTAGTGATACACCAGATATATTTGGCACGAAATCAATTAACATCTCACCAAAAGACACAATCTCTGATGATGATGATTTCGACATACTTTTAATCTTTAGAGAATTTGATCTGAGATTACTATTACAGAATAATAATAAGAGAATAGCTAGAGAGGAAACATAAGAAAATTTACAGCGTCTAGATTATATGATTAGAGGATGGGGTTAAGGGGAGTACTTATAGTGATAAAACATATCCGAGTTAAATTAAAGGATGGGGTTGTGCAGTTTTTCTAATTAGCAATACCGACAACTTAGTCGACATTGGTATGTTTTGGTTTTCAATGCCGATAGTTGGGTCGGCATGGAATGGTTTTCTAATAAGCTATACCGACAGGTAAATCGGCATTGTTTTGGTTTGGTTCTCTATGCCGACTTTTAACATTTTTTTTGTTTTATTTTTTCTTGATAGATTGCACTTCATCATGATGAAGACACTAAGCATATTCAAGAGTTGGATCTATGCCAACTTGTTAATACTGAATAAGTGTTGATGTTCCTGTTGACGACGGCCATGATGATGAATCTTAGTTGACTGTTATGGTTATTCAAGTCACCTTCGATTATCGGAAGAAAAATTATGGCGACGATGGTTCTAGTTTTAATGGCGGTGAAATGAAGAAGTTATGGAAGAAGGGAGGAAAAGGAGAAAAAGGGGTAGATTTTTTATTATTATTATTAGTATAAAGAAATGATATAAAAATACTCCCTTAGTCAAAATCCAGTTCCATATAACTGTGAGTACTTTTCAATTTGTAGGAATATTTTCCAATGAAGGGTTCTTTTATTTTATTTTGATATATCTTTAGAAATGTAATTTTAGTTAATAGAAAAGGTAATAAATTACCTATCGTATCACAGAACTTGCAAGAAAATAGAGATTTACAAAAGCATGGCAGCTTCCCAGACTTCATTGAGGGACTGTTAGAAAGAGACAATGGGCATGTAATTATGTCAATGATTTACATAACCCTTTCTTTACCTTCCACTGAAGTGTTTGCCACCAAACATATCTAGAGATAGACTTTTTGATGTAGCTAGGAAACTTGTTTGCATTTTCGCGCAAGTTGTTGAAATTTTTCTTGAATGACATGAAAAACATTCTTTCATCTTTGAAACATGACTGATTGTTCACGTTACGTCTTGTTCTTCCTCATCCTAATCTTCGTCTTCATTTTTTTTTTCTGGTCATTGATAGCTTGTTTGACTAATAATATTATTATTACCACGTCACGTCCCCCCACCCCCCCCCCCCCGCAACAAATCGTTATCAAACACCACAAAACCAACAAGAAAATGGGATATATACATCGAATTTTATTTGATGGCAAATGAATCGAATTCTTTTATGGTATTATTAGCCGTACTAGAATTTAGCAGAAGTATTAATGATGATGATGTTCATTGATTCTTGACGTATTTCTAAAAATCACAAAGAAAAAATGTAACTAAAAATATATATATAAACGTCATCAGATACATCATCATTAATACCCTGTGGAATATATAGCATCTATAGTGGCTCAAGTGGTGAGGATTCTGTGGAAGATAATAGGCTGTTATTGTTTTGACCATCATTCTTCAAGATATGATAGCAGACAATTTTCAAAGAGCAAGCACTATATGGCATATAAAATTCAACACGATGGTCATGCCCTTGAGTAAGGACATGCAAGTACAGTGGGTGAAAGGTGGCAACGAAAACCCAAAAAACTCGATAGAAGCAGTAATTGATAGAACTTAAAGAACTACATTGTGAAAATGCTATTGAATTGAACAGAAAGGAATTGGATCAGATCAGTTTACAGGACTGACTTGGTATATATACATATACCAAGCGTACACAACACACAACTCTAATCCTCACACACTTACTTCACACAATTCTCACATGCTTATTTCACACATGCACCACACATATACCTCACACACTCACACACTATTACCCTCCCTCAATCTCAAGTGGCTGAAAAAGACAACTTGAGATTGTACTCAAATGAACCACAAACTGTCACTAACACTTGTAAATCTAACGGAAAGAGAAAACAATAGAGGTTGTTGATGTAGTAGGTGTTGTAGGAGGAGACAGTGAATAGAGCCAGTGATGCAATGGATAACAGAAACTTGCACATCTCATATCCTAACTGGCAGCAGTCAGCAGCTCTGGCAAAGCAGTTCATCTGTCAGAACATCTCCAGTCAAGAGACAGATTCAAAGTTTGAATCCTTTTATTCATAATAACACTTCAGTACCAGTAGATATGCAGCAGTAGCCATAGCATTATACACTTATACAAGAAACTGAGTTGAAGAAGAAGAAACAAAAACTGCAATAATCTCTTTTCAAAACCAGCAAAAGATGGTATCCAGGAAACAACAACCCACACACACCAAAGCCATACTGATGATAACAAATGTTGGATGCAGAGTTTGACAAGTGAATGACTCACTCACTGCATCTTAAGAACCTAAGCACCAGCACAAGCCTTCCACTTATTTATGCACACATCACACATACTAGTAACAACCACATAAGTGATTGGCATCACTGCACAATCAACTACACTATCCAATCTAAGTTGGAGAAGAAAAATGAGATTCAATCTCAAAGAGAGGTGCAATGTGTAACCAGGGATACGCAAAAAAAATCCTCAAAATTTTAGGATAGATAAATATATAAAAAAGTGAAATCTACTGCCAGGTTTATTTTTTTTTACTTTTTTTTTCAGACGAAGAACTTCATGCGCTCAACCATTTTCGGTGATAAAATTAGTCGGAGATCCATATTTCTAAAAAATTATGTTTTTGTTTTTCTGAATCTCTAAAATAACTTTCCCTATATTATCTTTCTTCTTCGGCATGGAGAAACTAGGGTTTCTGATTAAAACACTCTAATCATCCTCTCGATTTCGATTCACCAGTTCTCTACCGAACTTCATTTGTTTTCTGCTTTATGGAAATTGCTGCATTTCTTGATCGTTGTTCCAACCATCGAAGCATCTTTGTACCATAAATTATCTTTAAATTTCATGTATTATTAATACTTGTACTATTCTAATTGTTCTTGATCTGCCATTTTCTTTGATTTATCACATACAATGTTTAAATCTGGAAGTGTTGTTGGCTTAAGTATTCTAGTTTTATATGATTTAATTTTACAGTTGTAGTCGGTGTGAATAGGGCAAAACCGCAAAACTCTAGTTGATCTATTTATTTTTAGATAGCTTTCTGTTTTTGTTTTGATCTGGTTATAGTTTAGGAATGAGTGGTAACTGGTAAGTGGGAACTATATACCTTATTTGTAATTTTCAATATGAATGATAAGTTTCTGCCTTACCACCATTGTCCAAGGAAACAACCAAGAGGTTTTGTTGGCGTTATGGGTTGTTTGGATTTCTTTTGTTGGTTTCAGGTAGGAGATTTTGAAATAAAGTTTATTGATACAATATAAATGATAGAAAAACTGATATTTCCTTTCTTTTGATCAGGTCTTTTTACTGCAATATAAAGGGTCTCAATTATTCAGTCTATGAACGACAAACAAATTTTTCTATTTTTCTATTTGATTTTACTATGGTGTTGTCGATGGCCAAATAAATGTACTCTTTCTATTTCAGTCGTAATACTTCTCATTTTTTGTAATTGATAGTTTTTTTTGTAAGTTTACTTTTTTTAGTGGTTGTTTAGTCTGTTATGCAGCTAGAAAATTACTTGTTATGCAGTCGAGAAAATGGATGCACATCTGAAAAAATGGCTGCATAATTAATGCATTATGCAACAACGTTTTTGTTAGAACTGAAATCAATCAAAAAATGCATGCATAACCTGTTATGTATTTATAAAAATGTCTTCATAACATGTTATGCATTCGAGAAAATGACTACATAACGCGTTGTGCAACTCCTTTTTGTTAGCACTGAAATTAAAAAATGGCTGCATAATCTATTATGCATCCGAGAAAACGAATGCATAACCTGTTATGCATCTGAGAAAATTGGTGCATAACATATTATGCGTCAATTGTTTTTGCTAGTACTGAAATCAACAAAAAAAAATGGCTACATAACCTGTTATGCAGCTATAAAATTGGATGCATAAGTTGTTATGTAGTCGAGAAAATGGATGCATAACTTGTTAGATTTTTTCGTTGGAATGTTATTTTCGAGGTATATACGTCGTTTTAATCAGTGGTTGCATAACCAAATTAGTGGATGCATGAATCAAAATATGGCTGCACAATGTGTTATGCATCATTTGTGGTGGTTGCGTAATTCGTTATGCATCTTTTTTTTGTTGGAATGATATTTTTAGGCATATATAAATACATCCTTTTAGTGGTTGCAAAGGCAAATTAGTGGATGCATAAACCAAAATATGGCTACATAATGTGTTATGAATAAACCAAAATGTGGTTGCATAATGCATATATATATATGCATTATTTGTGGTGGTTGCATAATGTGTTATGCATCTATTGTGGTGGCTGCATAATGTTTTATACAACTTTTGTGGTGGCTGCATAATGACTACGTAACCAATTTTTAAAATTTGTGCATAAAATGATAAAGACCTCCGATTTTTTCGTAAATAACTTAAATTTGATATTGTTGTTTCTACTCGTTGTGTAGATCTCTTTAAAATCTTTCCAACGAGATAAAATTTGTAAAATTTCAAGGTACATATTTTTAGATATGTTATATTATAGTTTGGTTACCAATTATACCCCTGAAAAAATATAATGCATAACAAGTTATTCATATATTTTCATATTTCAAATAATTATGGATGTCACAGAAACTGAAAAATATTTTGGACCTGATAATAAGAATAATTTTTTTTCTTTGGGCCTGAGCCTAAAATCCCCTATAAAAAAATTGGCTTTGGAGCCCATTATTATACAAAATTTCTCTTAAATATAGTCCATATATTTATACTCTTGCAGTAGGCTAACTCCGCCCATGTGTATAACCTGTTGTTTTCATCTCTTACTTGAGTCAATATGTTTGAAATGTTTGTATGTTTATGACGTTACCTTTAGACGGAAAAAACGATTTTTCATGACAAGGGGAAAGTTCTTAATATTGTTAAGCACTTAAATTTTTGGGTTTTAGTTTTTAAGAATTTTCATGATGGAATTTTAAAATTTCTAAAAAATTGGAAATATTTGTACTTCTAACCATCGTAGTGTTGTAGTGTTATTCGTTTGATCTTTGTTACTGTTAGCTTTTTTTGTAAATCGGTTTTACTTCTCTTTTAATGAATATATTTTTTATTTTATCACTCAAAGAAAAAAATTAACTTTACAACTTTTTAAAACAATCCTTTTTGTAATTTTTATAATTTTTAAACATACAAAAAGAATACTATAAAAATTATAAGACAATAATACAAACTTAAGTGTCACACATATAATTTCCAAAAAATTGCCTACAAAATGTTGGAACCGTAACAATTAAACAACAAATGTTAGATGAATCTAGAAGTACTAAAAATAATCAACAAAATTGAAAACTCAATTTAACACACGAGGGCAGAGCCACCTGCTCAATAAATTGTCCTTAACACAATAGTTTGCGGATACACCTCAAGAATGAGGGATATTATACTCCAACAACGGAGATATATCCAATATAGAACTGCTCTATATAACTCGTATAAGCATAATATAAGTTACCCAATCTCGAACTTAGCAGTAAGATTTAGGAAGGGAAATAAACAAACAAAAGCGCACAACAAAAGGAGAAGAGGGGAAAAGAATTAGGGATGGTAGCCTACTCTGGGATGTTTTGCAAATAAAAAATTCGTTTTCTTTTATAGGCAAAATATGGAGTTAACCAGTGCATCAATTAAGACACAAATTATGTTGCGAATTATAACAGAAATTAAATAAAAAACATTTAGAGAATATTCTCTCATAACTTTGACATAAGTTACATATCATTTTTGGAAAGTAAAATTTTTTTCCCAAGTCAAAAGCCCCAAGTTAAGCAAAACAATTAGCAGAGAATCAAAAATCGTTTTAATTTCCTTAAGAACAATTCAAAATAATTTTGACTAAAAGGAATAGATCTTGGTTGACATACATCCACGGCGCAAAGCCCAAGCCTAAGCGGCAAGTATAGTCTGCCCGCCCACTGATATAATTAACTAAGACATTTAGTTATATGAAGGACGTCCATCTTTAGTATACCCTACGTGGAACTAAAGGTTCCCTTTCATTTCCTCATATGAGAATGAGTAAGTGTTCTTAATGATACATAGGTCACAATATCAAATCTAAACCAACACTATAAAACTCAACTTCTCCGACACAAAACTGAACTCAAAAAAGGTAACTATAAAAATCAGATAACAAGAATGATCTTTATAAGAAAAAAAAAGATAAAAAGAAAGGAATTGTTGAAATATTGTTTCCGTGTATACTCGCAGTGAAAGGAGGTGTCCGTGAAGATGAATAAAATTCAAGTGACCGTGAAGAAGATTGTTCTTGTGCGCACATGAAAAATAAATATCAAATATTTAGAAGATATATGTAATATTTTAGTTTCCTAATTAAGCATATTCTGATATTAAATTGTAATAGATTTTTCATCTTCTCAAATCTATAAATAGAGTGTAAATGTAATTGTAATTTTCATCTCAGAAACATTTGATGATCAATATAATTCACTCTTATGGGTTTCTCCGTGGACGTAGGTCGAGACGACCGAACCACGTAATATCTTTGTATCTATTTTATTTCTTGTTTGTGTTATAATTTTTATATGTAGTTTTTATTTATCATTGATTTAGTTTCACTGTTTTCTAATATCAATGATACCCATCTTGAATTTGATCTACATATTAAAATTTAAGAGGAATGAAAAATAAAAATAGATGGGGACTGGGTAGGGTAGTGAATCGGATAAGCTCAACCAATCATTTATTCCACTTAGCCTCTTTAAACAATTGAAATGACCGGAAAATTAACCGGAAAAAACAATCAAGCAATATTATGTACAAATATTTATAATTGATCAAGGGGATGCTAGTGTAGATAGCAATCCATACAAAAATAATACCGTAATTATTATAATATCTCTGAATATGTCCTCTAAATATTGCATTCTCTTGATCAATTATATATATGCAAATATTGATCTCATTTTATTTTTTCTACCCATGGTTTTGCCAAGTGGAACCTTTATTTTTATTTTAGGTTTCTTGTCTTTATACTTATATTTCAAGGGTCACCTAAATCTAGCTAGTTAACACAAAACCTATCTTCATAAACAAGTCTATTTATCCCCTTTTAAAAATTAGTGAAGATCAATCTTTTATGCAACACCTGATATAAAACGGTACCGATTAGTCATCGTAAGGCGGCAGTAGGGGGCTTGAAAATACATATAGTTTGTGTGATCCACGGGTTGGTACAAGATTCGTAATGTCGTTTCCACAGCCTTCTTCAATGGCTCGACTCTTGGTTGGAACGAAGACATGAGAATGCCCTCGGGTGTCAGAGGGATAGTCGAAGCGGCTTATGGTGTGGTACGAGTCAACCTTATAAAGGAGCCGGATTCTTCAAAGTACTCTTCTGAGATCAATTTACCCGTGCTTTCGAATGCATGCCTCCTTCAGAATGCCCCTTTATTCGACGCGAAGGTCCCAACCATTGCTTAAGCGCACCTACCAGCATCGTTTAAGGTCGCTTCCCTGGAATTAACTCACCCTACATGGGATCATATTCATATATAATAGTAGAATCCCGTCTCCTTAAAGGAGCGATCTCTCCCTCAAAGTAGAACGAGCATAATCGAAGATAGATGGTAGCGTATTCTAAGTAGTTGATCTCACGTTAAAGCCCTGAAATACTTATCCAAATTAATGTGTAAGTGGCCCAAATCTTTATTTAATTTTGATTATTTGTCAATAATACTATTAACCAATCTCATTAACACTCCATTTATGGTTAGCTAGTGATATTCCATTGGATCCACCACTGTATTTTAATATCATACTGTCTTAGCTTTATCTAAATATAACAAATAAATTTAACCTAAGATCAATTAGTGCGCAGAATTCTTCAAGTGTTTTATCTATATTATCGAATTTCCCATCAAGAAATGTTTTTTTATGTTGGATTTCCCTGGATGCCGTTTTCAATGGGGCTAATACCATTGCATAGACTTTTTTTCAAACGGATTTACAAGATGGTAAAGTAAATTTATAAGGAAGTGAGTCCAAAAGCTCTTTACTTTAATATTTTTATAATACTTAGAGCGTCCTAGTTTAAATAGTGATAATTAGATAAATTAGATAAATTAATAAAAATTAATGATTGGATTAGGTTAATAATTGTTCGAACTTTTTGGTTTTATTTAACTTTTAAAATCAACTAAAGAGCATACACTCCGGTTACCTTATTATTTTTAGAACTCTTTACAACTAGAAATTAATTATTTTTCAGCCGTAAATAATAAACTTCGACTGAAAAATGATTAATTCATAACCGTAAAAAGTTGATTTACTGATAAAAATTCATCAGTTCCTAACCGTAATAAACCTGTATATAAAAATAAATCAACTAGGAACTAATCATTTTTTAGTCGTAACTTGTTATTTACGGCTAGGAAATGATTAATTCGTAGTTCATTTACGGCTAGGAATTTATCGATTCCTAGCCACAATAAGTTTGTACTCGGTATAAAAATAAAAAATTTGTCATTTTCCAGCCGTAAACAAAAAAAAAATACTATGTACGGCTGGGAAATGATTAACTCCTAGCCGTAGATAAATTACTAAATTCAAATCAGTCGTAAAATACCCAACGAATGGGGATTCATTATTTTCCTATCCATAGATGGACTTCTTACGGTCAGGAAAAGATGAACTCCTAGCGTAGTGAGTGTTTACAGCTAGGAGTTCATCTATTCCTAGCCATAAGTAGTTCCTGAAACTGAAATTGATTTTTCTTTATATTTACTTCATCATGAATCATGAAGGAAAATAATTATATTTTTTATGAATAGTTGTTAGATTTAGGTTTATTTATGGAGGAGGGGTATTTTTGACTTTCACTATAGATTAGGTCCCCCTATCCGCATTTAGGATATTTGAATTCTATATAGCCCCTTTGAATAAAAGTCTGCAGCCCCTATAATAGGGTTATATTATAAGGGCTGCAGTAGGGGTGTACAAAAATTTCCCTGCAGCCCACGGTCCAATACCGTTCGCCCTGTCCCATGACAGCCCATGGATAAGAGAATGAGCATAGGCCACAAGTCAAATTTCCTTGCCCGACCCAATACCGCCATGTTAGCCCGTCAATATTATCGATTTACCTAGCCTAATGAATGTTTTCATTTTTCATTATAAAATGTACTCGGTATAGACACTTAATACCGTCAACCCCCATTGTTCTCACCTCAATTTTTCAATTGTTGTTCCATAGGAATTTAAATCTTCTTAGAGAGAATTTTGGGAAAAATCTAAGGCACTTTCTTTATCTGATGATTCAATTCAGAAAAAATTATAGGAAGTTTGGTTTATCTTGTTCTCATCTTAATCTCGTATTTATTTTATATATTGAGCTAGGAAGAATCAAAAAAAAAAAAGGTTAGATTTCTTGAGTTTGAGTATCTTACAGGAATAATCCTACCTAATATGTGTGTTTTTGTGTTTGTTAACATTTTTTGAATCACTGTAGGAGTTTTTTTTTTTTTTTTTAATTTCAGTTAATTATTTGATTTCGAATAAGCTAATTTGATTAGAACATTTTTTAACATGACTAAACTTTGTTAAATTGTTCATGAAATTATTTAATTACTAATTTTAAATAAAACTTGCATATTATATTATATTACTATCTTTTTATTATTAAAAAATATATGCATTTGTAATATTCAAACCCGCCCGGCCCTCCCGAGCCCAATTTAGTAATAGGCTTGGGCGGACCATGGGTACTTTATGTAAATAAATAACCATGCCCGCCTGGCCCTTTTAGTTTGATGGGTAAGAGATATTTCGACCCCTCCTATTAATAATGGGTCGGGCAGCCCGGCCCGGCCCAATTTACACCTTTAGGTTGTAGAGATTTTTTCAAAGGGGCTTACAAGATGGCAAAATAGGTTTATCAGGAAGTAAACCCAAAAACCCCTTACTTTAGTATTTTTTATATACCTAGAGTGTCCTAGTTTAATTAGTGATAATCAATAAAATTAGCTAAACTAATTAAGATTAGTGATTGGATTAGATTAATAAATTATTTTTTAACTCTTAAAATCAGTGAAGGGGGCAACACACCCCCCTCACTTTTTTATTTTCAGCACATTTTACGGCTAGGAATTAATCATTCCCCAACCGTAATTATTAATTCTTAGCCGTAAATAACAAATTACAGCTGAGAAATAATTAATTCCTAGATGTAATAAGTCTATATATGAAAATAGCTATGAACTAATCATTTCCTAGGCGTAACTTTTTATTTACGGCTAGGAATTGATGAATTCCTAGCCGCAATAGGCTTGTACTCGCTATGAAAATAAAAATTTTGTAATTTTCTAGACGTAAACAACAAAAAATTACTATCTACAGCTGGAAAATGATTAATTCTTAGTCGTAGACGAATTACTAAGTTCAAATCAGCCGTAAAATACCCAACAACTATGGATTCATTATTTTCCTAGCTGTAGATGGACTATATACGGTCAGGAAAAGATGAACTCCTAGCTGTAGTGAGTGTTTACGGCTAGGAGCTCATCTATTTCTAGCCATAAGTAGTTCCTGAAACTGAAATTGTTTATTTTTATTATTTTTAAAAAAGAAAATTTATTCTCATGAAAAGAAGAGAAGGAAAAGCATAATATTTTATTTTATTTTATGAATAATTATTAGATTTAAGTTTATTTTCGGAAGATAGATAATTTTGACTTTCGCTATAGATTAGATCTCTTATCCACATTTTACATATTTGAATCCTATACAGCCCATTTGAATAAAATTTTACAGCCCTATAATAGGATCTATTATATATAAGATAAATAAACTTTAACTAATTCTAACAGTTGGATCATTTAAATAATATCCCTTGCTTGCTAGCTTTGATACCTAGCTTTGATACCAGTCCATATAAATCACATAACAATTTAGATTCAAAATAAGTTTTTAAGTTTCAAATAGTTTAATGTCAGTATAATTTTTATCAAATGTTAGAATCATTGAATAGTGACACCACTATAGCGGTTCTAAACTAGACAAAAATAATCTTAGCAAATTACACTCTTTTATGTACTACTGTACATAGGATATCCTTAGTAGATATGCGTTCAACCGACGCCTCGTCATGCTGAGTTCAATCAGATTACTCTCTTGTCCTACAGTGGACAACAGAAATCCACTCAAGCGATGCCACATCATGCTGAAGCAGTAAATTGGCGAAATGCAAACAAATCGCGTGTGTCATTTTGATGTTTCATACTAATACTAATAGTTACAAAAGGAAAACGATATGTTATTTTTAGTTGGAAGTAGTAGGAGAACAAGAAGAACAAATGCATGGATGAACGTATTAAGATCTAGATCCAAAACTTAATTAGAGTTAGTCTTATTATATTTTATAATTCAACTTTTACAGTCAGTCACGTCATCTTAAATCAAGGTTTTTACTCTTATCATGATTTAAAATGGAATCAATCTAGCGCCCGATCGTTAAGCGTAGAAGATTTTCCACCGTTAGATTATAACATTTAAAGAAAATTTGATGGTTAATAATAGAAGCGTCCAATGGTTGAGCGTGAATAAAAAATCATTAGATTTAAATTTCCAATATTAAAATCTAATGGCTCGCTTTGTTACGCCATATGGTTTGGCACAAAAAGTAAAATTTGGAATGCCAAACCATTTGACGCCATAAAACTCATTTCAGACAACGTTTAATCAACTCCTTGAAGATGATCTGGAAATTGAATTTTAGACAACGCTTTTTACTACAAAAGTTAAATTATGAATGTCCATATGACTTAGTCTTAACAAAGTTTTGAGACCACGTAGAATAGTTAGCAAAAACAAAAAGCAAAACAAAAAGCAAAACAAATAAATACAATGATAATGAGATTAGATCTAGTATTTTTAAGGATCATAAAATACAAAGTTTTGGGTGGATTAGAGAGTTGGTGTATGTAGGTACCACGTATTCATCCAAATTCCAAAAATAATTGTGAAATTTGGTGGAGCAGCATTTTCCCTTTGTCTCACTAGACAAAATTGCGTATAACATTCACATCTAGTAATTTTTAGGCTCTTTCGAGTCACCTGGTGTTTTTGTATTGATCACTTATTTATTTACTGGAATTTTAATAAAATGTTCTTTCTTTTTCTATAATGTATTTCATAAAATAAGTCTGTTTTTTTAATATTTTAAATATGCCGAGATTTATATTTTCTGTATCGTTTTTTTAAAAAGTTAGGTAACGGCTGTTATTATATAGGTAGCAGTTGAATGGCTTCTAAAAAGATTATCATGTTCCTAATTCGTTCTACACGGATCCAGTTAACTGAGTTACGACTATAATAAACTCCTGACTCGGTGCAATATGAAACACGTGCCGACCATTATAACTGTCTGATTCTACGTGTCATTAGTATGAAGAAAAAATATGGACGATCCAGATTTGATATCCTTTTCCTAACAGACTTCTAAAAAAAAAATGAAGTTTTGAACTCAGAAAATATAATATACAAACAAGTTATATTAAAGTCATTGTCTATCTACCAACATTGTTCATGCCATACCATCAAAATACAATTCATTGTTCACTAGAATGCAAACAATCCACATAACAAAAGAAAGAAAATAAACAAAATAAATAAGGGATAAGACCCAGATCCAAAACATTGCTCTATCTACTGTTGTGTCTTCTTAGATTTTTTATTTCCTTGTGTTAACTTTTGAATGACAGCTCCAACAACAACAAAAGACTGAATTATATTATTTTGTGAACTAGGTGTTGATCCATGAGTGTTTGGTCCTGTAGGTGGTCTTCCATTGGTGGTAGGTGTTGCATATGACTCACCAACAAATGATGATATCTTATTCTTCTTGTTTGGCTTAGCTTTTCCCCTTGCAGTACTCTTATTATCCAAGTTGGTGAAGGTGAAGTTTTAAGTATTGGACTCAGTTTTTGGCCTAAATCCAGTTGGATTTTTACCAACATCACCACTAACACAGGTTATGGTGTTGTGACCATCAGTAGATCCATCAGTTTGTGGTTCATCATAACTTCTCCTCCTTTTTGTTGTAGGCGTTTCTGCTTTTCTCTGGTTAGGAGGAGCTAACATCTCATTCTCTATTTTTATCTACAAGAGGAGAACAAACCCTAATAATAAGAGCCTAAGAGAAGAACAAAACCCTAAATTTGAGAAATAAAGAAAGGGAAATTTGGACGGTAAATTCTCAACAACCAATAAAGTTGAGAATATTAAATCTTTATGGGAATCTTTATTACCTCACCCATTCAGATTTGTTATCAAGTGGACAGAAGGGTAGTGCATATGTGGCAATATACTTTTCACTGTATAATATTCACTGCAGTACCTACATAAGAAAATGAGAAAATTAATCATATTAGTACAAGGTACAAATAATTTTTTTTGAAGACATACAACTTGTAGAATAATAGGATTGGAGCAAAGTAATACTTACTTTACCCAGTCTGCCCTTATTGTATTTAATGCACACACCACGTGCTGACAGGGGAAACCCCTCAATTGTCATTGAAGACAACTACAAATATGATCCACCAAACTCACTGTGAATACAGTATTGGTTTTTGTGTTGGTGACCATATATATCTTGCCATCCACTGCCCCTTCTGTTTTAAACTTTCCAACTAACTTCAACATCTTATTTATCAATTTTTGAGTTGCAGGAACCGATTCATCCTTGTCCCATGTAGCAGCTAGGTTCCTCCTCTTGTAGTACATATCCATTACTAGGTTCTCATACATAATCCCAACTTCACAGATTGGTTTCTCTTATGCCACATATCACTCATTAAAAGATTCAGAGAAATTATTGTTCATGTGTTCACAACAGTGGATGGGATTGAAATGAGCCCTAGACCAACCTGTAGGATCTTCATCCAAGAGGTACTTTGTAGCAGCAACATTCTTCTTTACCATTTTGTCCATATTTTCTTGCATAAGCAACACATAGAATACTTACTAACCATTTCACAAATACAAAACACACGGGTTATGCAATTCACACACCACACAAAACTCAACCTTAAAATGTTTGTGCTTATAAGCTTTGGATTCATTCCATAGCAGGGTATGTAATTCAAATCCCTTGTAATACTTCTTGAAGTTTTTGTACAAGTGCCTTTCTTTAAATGGAAGAAAACATGCTTAAAGACAATTTGAAATCTATAAGAAGGAAATACAAATTAGGAAAGGAAATTAACTTTAATTGAGCTTAAAATTGGTACTTTACCTCCAACAATATATATGTTGGTGTCCTGGAAAAACAATATGCCCAACTTCCAACAATCCTTTTTGTCTGTCTGATATGAAGCAAACTGGAACTTTATGACCTTTGAGGCCTGGTTTCAAATTCCTCAATAAAGCATCCCAATTCTATTTTGTTTCACTCCTGCCTACACAAATACCTAATGGCACCAAAACATTCTTACCATCAAGTGCCGTTGCAGCCATCAACAAACCATCAAATTTACCAGTTAGATGGCATGCATCTAAACCTACCACTGCCCTGCAACCATCTTGAAAACCATTCACTGGTGCATCAAATAATATAGTCATACTCTCAAATATGTGGTCAGTCTTCCCAAAGGACCAAACAACAATAGACCCTTTATTAGTCTTGGTCACATCTTACAGAGGTCAGGTACTAACTTATAAATGTCCTTCCTAACAATTCTTCTAACACCAAATTCCTAGCCTTCCAAGCACAAATGTAGGGTATGTTTGTGTTGTAGGATTTGAAAAAGTCATCTTTAATTTTTCTGGGCTTTGGTATTACAGACCCAGTTGTTTCTCTTAATTTATCTAATATAACACCTTTCACAAAATGTAGGTCAGCAGATCTATTCATATTCAAATGATCTCCATAATATTTAGTATGTGTGAGATTAACTTTCCTAACTTTGAAACTATTACACCCCTTTACTTTGGTAGCGGAAACAAACCATTTAAAATCATATTTTTTTATAAAACTTACATGCAGCCCTACATTTCTTGGTACAACTTTTAGTAAATTTGAACTGACATTCATTAACAACACAATATCCCCTAAGATGCTTCTGAAATTCTTTCTTATTAAAGAAGATAGTTTTTACCTCCATCTTCTTAGGATCAACTGGCACTACTTCTTAATTTGTATCAAATAGTTCAGCATCTTCATCATTTATGTAATAAGCATATCTGGATTCCCAATCCTGATATCAATCTGGATTATTATAAACACCATCCTTATCTGCAAACAAAACTTATATTGTTAGTGAAAAACTAGTAAAAAAAATAGTGGAAACTACTTATAAACTAGTGAATAATACTTTTATCATCTTCTTCCTCACTGTTACTTTGTTCCTCATTATCAGTCCCAACTTTATATGTCTTCACATAATCAGCAAAATCCACATTTTTTTCATAACCCTCAAAAATTGGAGGAGCATTTGGATTCTCAATTGGGTGACACTCATCTAAATCAATGTTTTCAAGATGAACATTATCTACTTCATTGAAATTTAATGTTGTATTTACCCAAAATGCATGATTAAATTCTCCATCAATAACTTCAACAAGTTTACAGCTAGACCCAACAACACTAGCCTGGTTAATGTAGCTTTGGCTACCCAATCCATCTACCAAATCCCTAAACAATTATCTTGATGCACCTTGTAGTTCCACTGAAATCTTCTCATTTTCTTTTTATTTTAGCCTTGGTGATCTTCTGACTGGTACATGCTTAGAGACAGGTTTCTTAGCTAAATATGATATCTTCCTTGGGGTTTAGAAGGAGTGTACATTTCCATGTTCAGTTGTATATATCCATCTTTGTTAACTTCAGCTTGCTCCCAAAACATATCAAAATCATCATTTGTACACAAATACCATAGTAGACATGGGTTTTTCATCCGATATAAGCTAACCCTTTGCTCTCCTTTATAATCTAGACCCAATTCAGAATACACCATAAACTCAAGTCTCCCCAACTCTATATCATCTCTATCATAATCAAGAAATAACAATGTAATCTGGATATTAACAACAAACACACTTATGTTCCTTTTGATATAACCACTGCAACACAAATTAACACAAATTAACAAAACAAATAATGGATACACAATGAAACCCAATTTGGGTTCATCAACTGAACCTAAAAAAATACTTAATTACAGAATATCTAAATTGAAGAACAAAATCCTAATTAAGGAAACCCAAATTGCAACTGATAAACCCTAATTACAGAAATTAAAGAAACATAAATTCCCAATCCTAATTAAGTAAAACATATTTCTTCACAAATCATACAATCATACAAACCATTATCAAATATTTCTCTAAATGAAAAGAGGAAAAAACCCTAACCCTAGCATACACATCAACCGAAATCAACCTATTAAACTATCTAACACAACACAAAAGAACAAAATAAGAATGGGATACCATTATAAATAATAAAATAACATTGGGGTTTCATAAACTTACCTGGAAACTGACTATTTTTTCCCTGGTCATATATCTTTATCTTCACAACTATTAGCCTTATCTTTTTTTTTTCTCCTTTCTTGAATAATCCTAGTTTCGGTTTCAAAAATTATCTAACCCTAATTTTATCGATCAAGATTGAGAAGTAAGAGAGACGGTAGCAGAGAAGAAATGAAACTAGAACCCTAGTTTTTCCCCTTTGTTTCCCGCAAATGCTTGACCTAGACGCGTGTTATGTGGTGATTAAATATGGAACACGTGTAATCATCTGCGAACAACAAATTGCAACTGTTTATAGTGGACAGGTGTAATCATATGAGGAAACAATCTTCAGTCATCGATTAATGCACGATTAAAATATGAGTTATTATTATTAGGGATATCTAAAGAAACTTTGTTATTTCAGCACAACAAATTGACCAAGTCTGATTAAATTGATCATTCAAATGGGTCCACTTAACTTGAATGATGGAAGGCCTATTTAGTATATTTTGAAAAAAAACGGGCCTATTTTATGAAATAGGGATATATAGTTGGGGTACTTTATTAAAATTCAGATTATTTATCCCCAACAAAATTTACTACTCACTTTGAGGATGTCGTGTATTCGCTTCTCTTTGTACAGTATTAAATAGTTGTGCATGTGCAATATGCGTGTGTTGAAATAGTCGGTTAATTTTTTGACCGCATTAAAAATTTAGCTATTATTGTGAAAAAAAATAAAAAATTAATTGTTTGTCAAAAATTCAAAGTATAGTAGCGAAATATATTAGGCTCCTCTTTGTACGATACTAGACCGTTGGGTATGTATGATACATGTGTTAAAATAGTACGGCTGACCTTTTGTACATGCTAAATATTTAGCTATTAATGTGAGAAAATAAAAAATCAAGAGGATAAAGTTAACTATGTGGTGTGGTTATAGACAGTGGTAAATAAAAGTTTGTTGTTCGGACTTATTAAGATTTGATTTTAAACTTATTTTTAATTCTAACAAATATATACAAAAATGATATCAAGTTTAGAGAATCCTGAGAAAAAGATTCCACCATTAACCAATTTATGTGATTAAGTTAAAAACAATATTCATACAATTCTTATGTTCAAAGTGATTCTAAAATATCGCCACAGGTAGATTTCAAAATATTAGTTGTTAATCGCAAGCATGGAACATCAAGATCCCTAAGATAAACATGCACCATCAAGAGAAAACACAAATAGTTAATAAAAATCATTATTTCAATTCGAATTCAATGCCAATAATCATAAAAAAAATTCAGAAATTAATTAAATAGATATTACCACATAATTAGTGGAAAAATAGCTTTCTCCGTCGCCTCAGAAATGGGGTATATCTCTTCATGTTGAAAACACTCTCAAAATATTTATTCATAGCTCAAAAAGTGTTTACGAAGATGAAAAAGAGAAGCTGACACAGAAACTGCAACACATATATATATGTTGCAAAGAAGAATTGGTAACAGTTACTAGTTGTCACAAAAGAGTTGAACACAAAAGATTAGGCAACGGAAATGTACAACTATTGTCGTGGTTTCTTCAACCTTTTATCAACACTTTCTTTATCCTCTTCACACGACCAGAACTTTTTACTGAGAATTTTTTATAGCTCTTTGGCCGAAGCCAACCCCCCTAACTTGTTTCTCGACTTCTCTTTATATAGTACGACCCCAAAAGACTTGATTAACTCCCAAATCTTTCGATAATATATTTTTATCAATGAGAATCATATCTTGGTGATTAAACTCGATGATGTTGTTTCTATTTTTAAGTCACGAAAACAAGAACCTTTGATTCTGTTGCTTTAGCAATTGCGTTGCTTCCCTGTCATACTCGAGAAAATTTCTTCTTAATGAATCCATATCAAATCCGAGAGTATATCCTAATTACACGAGATTTTCTTTATTATTCCACGTCCTAAACTCGTGCAATCTTTCCTTTATTATGAAAAGAATATCTTCTTGTCTTTAGAACCTAAAAATTCTCTTTCAGATCATGTACACAGTTTGACAACCGAGCACAAAATATTCTCCCGCTTAATTTTGCTTTTGAAATTTAAAAGAGAGGGTGGGCGCCCCTGCCCAGAGCTTGGGTGCCTTTATCAAACTGAGCTTCCCTTAACCAAATGAGGGGTGCATTTAGCAATTTTTCTATTGCCTTTAACACTTTTTCAAGCGAATTTTTCCAACAATGTTTATTTTCTAAAAAATACCTACAAACACATAAAATAACATAATTAGTACAAAAATAGAGAGATAACATTACAAAAATTGGGAACAAATCAGACACATAAATGTGTCTATCAAATACCCCTAAACTTATTATTTGCTAGTCCTCGAGCAAATCTATTCTAGGAAATAAAAATCCTAACTCACTTTCGCAGGCATCGTGATTTTACTTAGCGTATGCAACAAGCCTATAAACCCATAGGTGTCCCTATCGGACGAGTTTTAGTCTCGTGAGGGTTTACAAGAGGTATACCCACAAAATCTTTTACTCCAAATCCTAGCTACTTGTGAACGATTGGGAGTAGACACTAAACATGTTATTTAGTTGGCTACAAAGTTCTTCGGCTATGAGAGGAATTATCATGTTTTGAATCCAATTGTTGTACACGATTTTACACTCAAGCGTACTAAAAATCATATATAAAAAAAAAGCACTACTCAGAAAGTCGTACAGTGGACCACGATACTCGGAATCTAACAAACCACAATCACATGAATAGATTAAGAATATGGATACGGAGATAGAAGTGTGCGCATGTTAACTAAGGTGAACGGTGTTTCCCAAAACATCTATATCGTACCAAGATGAACCCTAATAGATTGATTACGCACCCACTGGTCTGAATCCTAATTCTAGTATTAACTCAACTAGTATATACAAGGGCCCCAACGGTCGATTTATTGATCATATACAATTAATTCTTTTTCCCGACAACATGATTAGATCTTTTGAATCTAAGCGCATGGTCCTTGTCATCAGATCTCATGGATCCTGCGTTTCGCGTTTGCTTAGGCAACAGAGACAGGGAGAACAGACACATATTGTTATCCAAGTGTCATTCATTTTTATTTATTTTTTATTTTTTATTTTTTTTGGTCAAGTTCAATTAAAATAATGCGTCTTGATCTCAATCACTTTCTACTTCATCCTGGTGACACAAGGCGATACTAGTGCCCCACTAAATCACTTAGAGAAACGTAAAAAAATACAAAAATAAAAACAAAACGTGATATGATAACGACTCCGAGATACGGTGACGACTATCATGTTATTTCTAACACCTAACTTACGTCCTTTTATGTATAGACCATTTAGCTGGGTCCCTCAACTCCTATAGCCAAAAAGTTTGTTTCCATCTTCCTAGAATGGTTATTGTCATCCTGAATTGTTCACAAGTTTCTAGATTTTGGAGTTTTTGATATTAATTTTTTTTATATTTTTTCTCCCTTACCCCCAAACTTAAATTGAACATAGTCCTTGATGTTAAAAGAGAAAATAATGATAAATGAATGAAAGTATGAACAAAGAGAAAATAACGAACAAATTAAAAGAGATAAGGAAAGATATTACCAGCACCATGTACCAAAAGCATATGGGTTACCTCCCATAGAGCGTTAAGTTTAAAGTCTTTATCCAGACCAAGAACGGATTAGTCATAACTTACGAATCATATAAAAATAATCGAAATAATTGTGGATCATTAAAGTCGATCGAATTTGACAATTCAGTTGAGCACAATGGAATATACGATATCGGTGGTCACTCTTAGAAAAATATGTCGATTCTAATTTCCTAAAATATTCGGGTTTAGTTCCAAAATTTATGAATTAACATATTTGAAATTCATACGTTCCCACATTTGAAAGAAAAGTATTTGGTGGGAAAACAAATTCAATCTTGGTATTATCGCCTAGGTAGACCACATCAACCAGAGGATGGGTTTCTGACGGCTGTATTTCTTTTTGGACATTATTAGGCTCGGGAAAACGTGTATGAAGATACTCTTGTAAGATGGTTTAGGCACAAATGTCGAGTCCCAAGTGAGGGTTCTTTATAAGAGTTAAAGGTAAAGCACAGGGAGAATGATAATCACCCATAAACTTAGATTTTTAGATGTCTTTAGATAGACTAGTCACAATTTCCCTAATTTTTAGATCATCAGATTCTTGAAAATGGTCAATTGCTTCTTCTAAGTTATAAGCAGGAGGTGTATCCTCACTCATATTTAAAATATCTTCGAGTCTATCTCTTTTTTTTTGAGCCTATTGTTCCTGAATCGTTGGACTCTAAAACACTAGTCTCGGAATAGACTCGTTCCTCTAAACCGTCATCGTCTTCATAATAACAAGGAAATATTTCACCGTTTATAACAATGGTATCTCTAGTTAAATCCCTTTCCTCTTGAATAGTTAAATAATCATTATTATTAGGATCGGAAATAGAGACATCATTGTTATCATGAAGCTCAAATGGTGCAAAAATTTCCTGATTATTATGACTACGAATTTCAAACTCTTCATCAATACTCTCTTCATCATAATAATAATATGAAGATGATCGAACCTTATTTGAACAAGTAGTGTCTTCAATTCTAACCTCGTCCTCTAAATTAGGTAAATATTTGTCATTATTATCAAGGGTAAAATTGGAAACACTATTTTGGCACTTGAATTCATCTTGAGCAATATTATCAGCTAACCATTCGTTTTCTTCTTCAATTTCATCTAAATGTGTCTTAAGTTAACTGAGAGCGATACTTAAAGCTGTAAGTTATTTATTCTTTTCTAATGACTCTTCATAAAATTCCTTAATTAACATCTCACTCCTACGTGTCGACTCAATTATCTGCTTGAGTGATTCTTCTAGAGTGATAATAGGTTCATAGGGAGAACTATATTGCGTCTTTTTGACGGAATTTTCGAAAGAAATAGTATTAGATTGAACTGCTCGATGGCATCCTTCAAAGACAAAGAACTCAAATTTTACTCGTTTTCCCGTTCACATGACTGGTGCGGATACGAATAGTAATTGAGATCACTATGATATGAGCTATAGCATTCGAAAGGTTGGTAGTGGTCCCAAGCACTATCCACACTATGGTCATAGTACGGGTAATGTCCGGTTTAAAACTCAGTCGGATATTCATTGTATTGGCTATCGTAATACCAGTTCGACATGTTTATTTTATTTTATTATTATTATTATTTAATTTTTTTGTGGTACAAATGCAAATGCAGGTTCGACTAAAATAGGTAAGCTTGGGTTACCACAGCAAAATATACCTACAGTCAAAGACTAGTCAAAGGTACAAGGATGGGGTTTGTGGTGTTTCGGATGATAACGCCAAGAGGGTTCACCATACTATCCCACAAGTTTTCCTAAAAATCGGTGCCGGAAGATGCAATTGGTGTGTGCAAGTGTGTGTGCTTTTTTGTATATATATACAAAATAAAATACTAAAAATAAACAAGCAAGCAAACCAAAATATACAAACCAAAAAAAATATAAGGAAAAGAAAAACTAACAAAAAAAACTAAAATCTTTGATTTTCTGCACTTTTGTAGGCAAGTCCAACTTTTCCACCTTTCGTTTCAAGTAAAACCTGCACACAAAAAAAAACAAAAATACCCAAGTGAAATCTAAAAGATAAAATAAAAATAAAATAAAATAAATCATAAACTAATTAAAAAATAATCCTAAAAAAATAATCTAAAACCTAACCTAAAAACAAGTCCGCGTCGGGGGCACCAAAAAATTTGGCGTGGTTATAGACAGTGGTAAATAAAAGTTCGTTGATCGAACTGATTAAGATTTGATTTTAGACTTATTTTTAATTCTAACAAATATATACAAAAATGACATCAAGTTTAGAGAATGCTAAGACAAAGGATTCCACCATAAACAATTTATGTGATTCAGTTAAAAACAACATTCATACATTCTTACGTTCAAAGTGATTTTAAAATATTGCCACAGGTAGATTTTTAAAATATTAGTTGTTAATCGCAAGCATGGAACATCAAGAGCCCTAAGCTAAACATGCACCATCAAGAGAAAACACAAATTGTTAATAAAACTCATTATTTCAATTCTAATTCAATACCAATAATCATAAAAAAAGTTGCAGAAATTAATTTAATAGATATTACCACATAATTATTGGAAAAATAGCTTCCTCTGTTGCCTCGACAATGGGGTTTAGCTTCACATGTTGAAAACACTCTCAAAAGATTTATTCATAGCTCAAAAAGTATTTACAAAGATGAAAAAGAGAAACTGACACAGAAACTGCAACGGATATATATGTTGCAAAGAAGAATGGGTAATTGTTGCTAGATGTTACAAAAGAGCTTAACACAAAAGATTAGGTAACGGAAATGTACAACTATTGCCACGGTTTCTTCAACCTTTTAGCAACACTTTCTTTATCCTCTTCACACGACCAAAAGTTTTTGCAAAGAATTTTTTCTAGCTCTTTGGCCGAAGCCAACCCCCCTAACTTGTTTATCGACTTCTATTTATATAGTATAACCCCAAAAGACTTGATTAAATCCTCAAATCTTTCGAGAATTTATTTTCATCAATGAGAATCATATCTCGGTGATTAAAATCGATGATGTTGTTTCTATTTTTAAGTCACGAGAACAAGAACCTTTGATTCTGTTGCTTTAGTAATTGCGTTGCTTCCCTGTCATACTCGAGAAAATTTCTTCTCAATGAATCTATATCAAATCCGAGAGTATATCCTTGTTACACGAGATTTCCTTTATTATTCCACGTCCCAAACTGGTGCAATCTTTCCTTTATTATGACAAGAATATCTTCTTGTCTTTAGAACCTAAAAATTCTCTTCCAGATCACATACACAATTTGACAGTCGAGCACAAAATATTCTCCCGCTTAATTTTGCTTTTGAAATTTAAAAGAGAGGGTGGGCGCCCCTAGCCAAAGCTTGGGTGCTTTTATCAACTGAGGTGCCCTTATCCAAATTAGGGATGCCTTTAGCAATTTTTTTGTTGCCTTTAACACTTTTTCAAGCCAGCTTATCCAAACAATGTTTATTTCCCGAAAATACATATAAACACATAAAATAACACAATTAATACAAAAATTGAGAGATAACAATATACTAATTGGAAACAAATCAGACGTTTAAATGTGTCTATCACTATGTATTTTAGTTACTATTTTTTTATTTTTTTTAGTAACTCAAATACATAATTAATTTTATCCTCTACTTTGAATGGGGTATGGGATCGTTTGGAGGGTGTGAATAAAAATGTATATTCATAAAATTCCTGTTTCTGTTTTAGTTAATGGGAGTTTTGTGGGAAGCTTACTAGTGAGAAAGGCCTTCATCAAGGAGATCCTCTTTCTCCTTTTATTTTTTTGTTTAGTTTCAGAAGTCTTAAATATCATGTTTTCAAAAGCTATGATGTTTCGTATTTATAAAAAACAAAAACTCTGATAGATGGCAAATTAAGTGGTTTCCAGGTTAAAGAAGGAGGTAATTTTATTAGTTGTTTGCAATTTGCAGATGACACGTTGGTTTTTCTTGATGCTAACTTAGAGCAGGTGCGCTACCTGAAATATCTTTTGCTTTCCTTCGAATTTGTTTCAGGCCTTAATACTAATTTCAATAAAATGCAATTTATTTATTGTGGGAGAAGTGGTTAATCTGGATGACATGGCTGCTATGTTGGACTGTACTTGCAATTCTTAAACTGCTATTTATCTTGGAAATCCTCTCGGAGCACAAACTCTGTCTAAGTATAAATAAGATAGAATTGTTAAAATTTGCAAGTCTAGACTTGTTTCTTGGAAAAGAAGCTTTCTTTCTAAGGAAGGAAAACTTACTTTGATTAAGAGCGTTCTTCTTAGCTTACCTATTTATAATTTTTCTTTATTCTTAAATCCTAAGTCAGTGGTGAATCAAATCGAGAAGACAATTCGTGATTTTTTATGGCCTGGCTACGCGAAAAAAAAGGGTTCTCACTTGATTCGTTGGTACATGGTTTCTAAGCCTCGATCATAGGGGTCTGGGTATAAGAAAATTTAGTGTTATTAATTTTAAGGAAATGATGGTGGCGTCTTGGGAAGGAGAGAGACTCCCTTTGGGATAAAATTATTTTAGAGAACTACGATCTTGCTGATTTGGGTTGGCGTAATAAGCTTCCTACAAATACTCATGGCATTAGCTTATGGAGAAAAATTTCTAAGGTTACGGATGACTTCTTCAAATTCACTCAATTTAAAGTGGATAGTCTGAGGGTATTAAATCCCTAACACCACGTGTTCAAATACTATGTAAAGAGTATCATAATATGATGGAACGAGAAATACTGAAACAAAGCTTTTTGATAAGTACTGAAACAGACATCTGAAACCTTGATAAGTACTGAAACATATATCTGAAACAAACAGCTTCGTTGCATGATCGACACGCAAGTTGCGGGAAAGTATGGCACACTGCACGAAATAGACAACTTCGTTGCATGACTGACACACAAGTTGCGGGAAAGCCTGACACAATGAATAAAAATGACAAATATTAATGCATGATGGACACGTCTCAGTTGTACAGTTTGCGGAACAAAAGAAGCTAAAACATGACAAATCACTTTCAATGGCCACATGTCAGACATGACATAAT
Source organism: Papaver californicum (assembly GCA_023531435.1). Taxonomy (NCBI): domain Eukaryota; kingdom Viridiplantae; phylum Streptophyta; class Magnoliopsida; order Ranunculales; family Papaveraceae; genus Papaver; species Papaver californicum. The sequence continues at coordinate 2,253,180 of JAJJMC010014815.1, forward strand.
TCTAATAAGACCTCAACATTCATCCAAATCCAAAAACAATAACTTAAAGACAAATCCGCAGAAGAGGTGCGGATCACCAAGCGGGAAACTAAGGGAAATAAGAAGTACGCATGACAAGTCTTGCGGGAAATACCAATAAGAATGCGGGATAAGCTTCATTCTAAATTTTGGATAAAAGCTAATAGGTGAAAAGTTTAGATTTGAAGAACCCATGATATTTTCTATAAATATCGAACTCCAAAGGCAAAGGTAAAATTGGAATAAAAATATCCAACTTTACTATAAAAATCACCTCAACCATATAACTTGAAATATGCCATTGTAAACCGAAATCTGATTTATGACAATATAATCTTAAATCTACCACTGTGATTCAAAATATACTTTACAATGTAAATTTCGCTTACTGACTCGAAACCTATTCTTTTGGTAAATAAATTTTCGCGACACAAAATCTGTTCGATGACCTGAAATTATCCCATAACCCTACGAGCTATCATACAAATTATAAGACGTTTAATTAATATTTGAAGTTTCTAATTTACGCTTTTTCTTCAGTTTATCTCCAAAAAATTTGATATTTACCTACTACATAAGTTTACATGGTATTTTTTTTAAATAAATTGTGGAATTTACGTAAAACCACGTTATTTGATGTCTTAAATTCAGAATTTTCCAAACAAACGGATAAGAAAAAATAATTTTTGTGAAGAAAAATAACTTAATTAGTAGATTTAGGGACAAAAATCGTGTGAAACTCGAATAAAATAGAAAATTTGATGGATCGAAACTTTCTTACAATGAATATTATCTTTTTCATCGGGTGATTTGATGGGACCACTACCGTATGGTGCAAGTCACTTAATTATTTAAGCCTTTGGTCAGTGTCATTTCACCGATGTGTCCCATTAAATTTAGGCCAATCAATATTACATGCCAAGAACACAATTGGAATATCATGGCAACACTTATTATTCGTGTCTAAGATTTTATGTCCGAGATTGGCTGTATCCATCTTGTTGTCAAAAGTGGTGGTAGGCTTTTTATAAGAAGGCTGATATAGGGGCTCCCGTATCAATAGAGGAGCTTCTCTAATAAGACGAAATAAAGATATTATGAAGTAAAACTTAAAAATCCCTTATCCATAATATTTTCACAATACCCAAACCATCCCTCATTAGTAATCTTAATTACATTAATTAGTTTAAATTAATCATGATTAATTAAACATAATCTTTTACCTAATCAAATGATTTGAATTTTTTTTTTTTGAATTTCTGTTTGGTGGGAAGAAAAACTTGATGAAATTTAAGAAAATTTTGTCGTTTTTTTTTTTAAACCCTGGATTTTGATTCAATCAACCATAGTAGCATTTAGATACCTCTAGATTAAACTCTTGATCTTTTTATGGCTCAAATTAGATGAAATCACGATTTGAAAGTTTGATTTTTTGTGATTCAGAGAAAGTTACGGTTGGGTTTCATGTCGAACCCAACCGTAACTGGAAGAAAATAAAGAACACCATTTCAACACAGAGTTACGGTTGGGTTTTGTCTTAAAACCCAACCGTAACTCATCCTTTTGAGCATTGGTTTTTGAGGTCAAATTTGAGTGTTAAAATCAAAATTTTGAAATTATTCAATCATTTTAACTAGATTAAAGGTAAATTGGGTCATTCAAACAAAGAAAAACCGAAAAACACAAAAATTAGACAATCCAATTTTGAGTTCACAGTAGAATTTACGGTTGGGTTTTGGCTTATAACCCAACCGTAACTAATTCTGTTAGCTTTAGTGCATGTTTCATCATATAGTTAAGGGTGGTTTTTGTCTTGAAACCCAACCGTAACTAATCTTTAAACTCCAATTGTAAAATTAGATAAATATATTTTGAGATTTTTTTCATTTCCATCTTGTAGAGAATTGAAAGACGGAACCCCAAAAAAATGAGGTCAATCGGACATCGTATGAAGGAGTTATGATCAAAACAGTGACATTTTTATTTGTATCCAGGAAGAATTACGGTTGGGTTGGGCCAATAAACCCAACCGTAACTCTGGCCTCTTGGAGGCCCAAAATGCTCAGAGTTACGGTTGGGTT
>JAJJMC010014815.1:2255678-2275409 GCA_023531435.1 Papaver californicum
AACCCAACCGTAATATGAAGAACAAATTAGTTACGGTTGGGTTTGGTTGAAAACCCAACCGTAAATCTGGGAAAAAATGGTGTTCTTCGGTGTTCTTGGTGTTACGGTTGGGTTCGACATGAAACCCAACCGTAAGTTTCTCTGAACAACAAAAAATCAATCTTTCAAATCGTGATTTCATCAAATTAGTTAGTGTAATTTAGTTTTATCCGGATTGTCATCACTACTAATTTCTACACATTTATTAGTATTCTGCATCACGAAATTGGGAGTTTAATCGGCGATAAAATTTTGATTCGATTGAGAAATTTGATTAAAATGGAGAAGGAGAAGATATGGAGGAGATGGAAAAATTTTAATTAAAGGACAAATTTGTCTTTTTTTTATTAGGTAAAGGGTAAAATGGACATTTAACTTTACCCCTAGGACATCCCTTATCGTAAAATTGGGTCACCTCGGCTCAACTGGGAGCCCCTCAATTGATATGGGAGCCCCTATATCAGCCATCTTTTATAAACATCTTGAAGGTAGAGCAATAAAGATGTTTAGTTAATTATGAAAAACTATGTTAGAACATTCTTCATATTGCAAAGAAAAGATTACCTTCTTAAAACATTTTTATTAAATCCATTTTAAGATTACTTCTGACTCCACTAGAAACTGCCTTCTTCATTTCCGGCCAGATTCAGACACTCCATCAAGCTCGAGTCTATCCTTGAAATGGATCTGAGCTCCCCCTTTATTATTCTTCTAGTTTTAGGTTTAAATTTTTAGTTTAGTAATTATTGCCTTTTATTTTGTGTCTTTTATTTTTCTAGGGTTAGTAAGTGGTATTTTTGTCGTTTCTTCGGTTTCTCCATATCGATTGCTGACTTCTTGTTAGCTCTTTGTACCATTATGGTGCTTTTTTTGTAATTCTTGGGATGATTTTTCAAGTTGGGTGAGTCGAATGATGATTTTTTCCGACGATGTTAGTGATGAATTAAATCAAGGATTTTAGGGGTTTTTTATCAATCACTAAAGAAAAGACAAAATCATTTTCTTTTCATGGGAGCACATCTTCTTAAAAAAAATATTATCGAAATGGTTGGAGTTGGAGATCACTTCTAAAATCTTTTTTTTTTTTGATCTATTAGCCTTCTTCGAATACACAAAGTGGGCTTCAACGATTCCCCAAAATTTATCTTCTAAATTTATTTGTTTTTCATTATTTGTTGTATTTTGTTCACTGATGCTAGAGGTTAGCCCCTTGTAAACTTCTTTTTATTATGAATAAATGAGATTTAAGATTTCTTAAAATAAAATAAAAATAAGACACATTATCTATAAAATAGTTATAAAAATATTCTCAAATTTAGTAGATTCTACACATGGAATATAAAAAAGATGATGAGATATCATTATCCCGGAAGGAATTCGTACCCTAAACATAGAAATAGGTTTTATATTAAATAAATCTGCATAAATAATACCCTAGAATTGGGTGAGGCTTTCATAAAAAAGTTCATCGTCTACATATCTTTAGATTTCACTTGAGATGATTAGCGTTGTTCAGTTACAATTTTAAAGAGAAGTAATAAAATTTAGTATTTCCCAATATGATCAGGTGTTAGTGGAAGCATACCTTAAAACTAAACCTGATTTGGATCAAGAATTGAAACTCCATCCAAAACTTTATTTCTTTCTGGACTTGGTTTTGGATTGAGCCTAGTCAAATCATGGATAAAACCAATTATAGCTTGACCAGATGTTTTAACACACTAATATTCTGGCTTTTATAAATTATAGTCGGCTCTCAAAGTAGCTTTAGTGCTTTAGTCTTAGATCATAGAATTAAGTAGCTTTACTCTTAGATTTGAACACGATTCATTTTGGCATTTTGGACATAAATATTAACGACTAATTAATTATTAGTAATGTGTTTTATTTATCGACATACAAACATTTCTTATCCTTTTATAATATTTTATTGAATTAGGTTGAACCAATGTAGTTAATTTTGTATCTCGGTCTCGTCTCGGTCGGGACCTTGACACCTTAATAATAATATCTCGGGAAGATTATCGGTGAAATATCGGGAGTCCCAAATCTTATATCCAAATTTTATACATGTGAATGCCAAGAATTAACTATATTTTTGTTAATTTATTACCAAGAATCTTAGCAACCATACTTTAAGAAGAGATCATATTAGTATATTACAATTCTAAGTTCAAAGTTTCAAAAATCTAGATTAACAACAATATACCTTGAATATAGAGCGAATCTCGACCGCATCGTCCGACACAATGATATTTGAAAATTCATCGCGCTCTTGAAGCGATACCTTGAATATCGCTGTTATCGCGGCCGTAACGGTATATTGACCGTTGAACATATCAAAATCGAAAGAGAAAATGCTAAAGAATATTTTCTAGTTACTCTGACAAAGAAAGGGGGAATAGTATTTTCTACTTGATATTTTACCAAATTATCCAACCCTTTATATTTTAAATAAGTTTATGGTCGATGTTATTTTATAGTTTCTCTATCAGCAAAACAAGCTAGTAATATCTTTTAATTTTATTTAAAGAAACACTCTCAAAAACCCGATATCCTTATTTGGGGAAATTATAAACCTTGAAATTATACGAACCAGTAAGAAAATATATGCTATACACGTATTTATGTTAAGCTCTTTTAACAATATAAAATCTTAAAACGATAAAAAAAGTTATTTAAAATAAAAAATAAAAAATACAAATTTCATAGTTTTAATTATTTTCATTGCACAAATATTTCTATTAAAACTGAACCATTAACGAAGTTGCTATCAGCATAAATTTTGGCATCATATGGTGATCTAACTTTTTATTAATGATTTCACCAAAAACAAAGTAATTTAGGTAATAAAAGTAATCTTTATAGGTTTGAATCGCGTAAATATATATCCTAATCGAGTTTCTGAAGCTCGTTGTTGTTGTTGTATTCGGTGATGATGTTGTTGATACCCAGAGAGATGTATTGCTGATGAAACATATGTTATTGAGGAAACATAATGCATGCCAACTCTTGAAATCATTAGATGAACGAAAATGATAAACTCTCCGAAAGTTCTTTCGGAATTGGACTCAAAAAACGTGGTGAATTCCTTAGTTTGTTGATAAAAGGTAAACATGATCAATGAGATTAAAACTAAGCTATTATTTTTCTCGGTAATTGGTGATTTGGTAAAATTTTTCAACTTCATAGGAAAAAAAACTTAATTTCTTCTATGAAATTTGAAAAAAGTATATTTTTTATAAAATATATGCCTTGCATCAAAAAAGGAGAAAAAAATCTTCTTCCAATCAATGTTAAATTATGCCATCTCGGGTTTCACCGTCTAGTATAGTGACAATACGCATTCCTTTTTCTTGCGGAAGATAAAAGAATCGATTCCCACCAGAGAGCATTGGATTTTTGATCTTTTTTATCGATTGGGTTCAGATAGGATTTGTTATTAAGAGCAAAGTCCGGTGGAGACTTGCAAATCAATTGATTTTCTATGTAAGATGGATAGGTAAACTCATTTTTAGACAGTGGTAGAACGGTTTAGTGAGATAGATTGAATCAATCGTTACAGTTGGGACGACTGTCCCAACATGATTCGACAATGGTCAAATTTGTAATAACCAAACAACGACTATTTTTTTCAAACTCTATAGATTCAACACTCATTTAACTTCCCTACTCACACCAAATTCGATCTTCTTTACATATTTTCTCCACAAAAAACTCATTTATAATTCTTATTCTACTTTTTTATTTTTTTTCTTTCAAAACTACCATGTCTCAATCTCAAGATATTATTAATCGAACAAGAAATAGAAAACCACCTAGAAATAAACACAGTCAACCTCTAACGACGATACAAGAAGGTTCAGATGAAGAGAACAATCCAAATCTACTTTCCGGTCGAGAATTAGCCACAACTCAAGGTCAAATGTATGCAAAAATAGAATGAGATAGTGCACACCAAAAACCAAGAGGTGGTTGGTATGAAGTTACAAAGTTTGTATAAAACTTCATCCTGATGCTAAAATTATTGTCCATAAATTTCCTTGGATTACTTTGTACTATATAGATGTGAAGAATCATTCGACCAAATTGTTCTTTATATTGATAAAACGTTGGTGGTATACTACACACACGTTTCATTTTCAAGTCTTCGAAATAAGTATGTCATATATTTTGATTTATGATTTTTAAGCAATCAATACGAAGATTATATGAAATTATCAATTTCAATATTTTTACAAGAATATTAGATTTGTATTTTCTACTTGGGATACCTTGTGGTGTGGGAGATGATGTTCCGTTTGACCAAAAAAGTTAGTTGGAAGAAGACCAATATGAATATGAACTTCCGTTGTACTTTGCGGTAACAACAAAGCGGACGCACATGAACTTAAGAAGTGGTGGAATTCCTAATTACGGTTTAAAGGCATTTGTATTCAACATATTACCCTGACAAAGATACACAAACTGCCAAGGCATTTATTTTATGGTTACTCGGTTCAAGTTTTTTCCCCAATTCAAGTGTTAGTACTCAAGTAGAATGGCTAGAGGCGTTGCGAGATATAAAAAAGGCTACCAAATATGATTGGGGGTATGCTATATTAATCGAGTTGTACATTTTTTTTCGATATCGCATGCTTCGAGTCGTCAAGCATCGAAGGTCTATTGGGTCTCCTTGAGGTAGATATGACATTCCTTCGGCTTTAAATCAATTTACAAATATTTAGCAAGTTAAACTAATTGTATGTTGTTTACTTCATCTTTGGTGGTATACACATTTCAATATTGGTGTACTCAGACTTGTTGATTGTACCAATTTTTTTTATCCAATTATAGTAAGGTATGGAGGCGGTAACTGACATCCAACAAAAAACAAAAATGAGCGAGATAATATGCATCTGTGGAGATACCAACTCATGATTAGGAACAAACAAAATGTTATTTGGATGCCGTATGAGGATTTTGAGGAGTTCATAGGTGTTGAAGCCAAAGGATCAGAGATTTTTCGCTCCAACACATGGTGTTCTAATGTCCTATCAGGAATATTGATGTTTATTATTCTTGGGAGAGATGTGCTAGACACTTAGTAGGTGCAATTGGAAAACCAAAGAAGCCTCGACCTACAACTACCGTCCTTGTATTGGAATACACATGACTGGAGAAGAGGTTGGAAAAGGCATGAGACATTACTCACCCCTTCTGATGAAGACCAATACGATAAATTGTTCAAATATGTTACAGAGCCGATAATTAGTGAAGAAGTTTTAAACATCTATGGTCTGGATTTTGTCGCATTAGGTAAAGCATTACCGAAATTGGATGTTCCAACAGAACCACCACCGGTGATTCCAAATTTCATGGGTTATGCTTCATCAGGAGCTTCTTCTTCATCATCCTCTTCAAGAGGACCTTCTAGACCTTCTTCTTCATCGGATGGGCCTGATTTACCAGTTTTGAGTTGGGAATTAGAGACTTTTAATCTCACCGGAGAGCGTCAAATACTTCCAATTGTACTAACAAGGTCCCAACCGACCTAATTCTTATACATGAACCTCATCCAGTCAAGAAAAATTGAATCAAATGGAGTTAAGAGATATGGAAACTAAACGTATGTACCAACAACAATTGCGCATATGGCGGAATCCATAAACTTCAGTCCATATTTTTTCAAACATTCTGGAACTCCAAATTCCCATGGAGTAGTGCTAGACTCACATGTACCTCTATATCTGTAATGGCCTGACCTTCCACCGATACTGTCCCCACTTAGCCACTGCGGTTATCCGGCAGTGCGGGGTTTTCAACGGGCACCGCTGCGGTTATCCAACAGCAGTATCCCAGGAGGTCACCCATCCCTGGATTACTCCCGCCCGAGCACGCTTAACTGCAGAGCTTTTTTCCAACTCTGAGCCAGTTGTGTTGAAAAGGCCTCGGTGTTAGGAAAGGACAAACCATTACCTATATTCCATTCGGCGAACCCTACCTGTCGAATTGGGGTATTACAATACCACCACCTTAAATTAGATCCGTCCTCGGCTCCGGAATATATTCAAGCCCAAATCTCCGACGTTCGCTACCACCTATGAGACTAATACCTGGAACACCCCGTCCAGCGTACTCTCTCACCCTTGGAAGGTGACCCGTCGTCGGCTCTGATACCATTTGTACGTAAGTTGGTAAATTCAGTACAAAGTGGTGCTGTGGTGGACGTCCCTAATTCGAGCCTGGGCAACACCAATAATTTTTCTTTGTAATGACCCGACCTTCCACCGATACTGTCCCCACTTAGCCACTGCGGTCATCCGGCAGTGTGGGGTTTACTACGGGCACCGATGCGGTCATCCAGCAGCAGCTTTTCGGGAGGTCACCCATCCCTAGATTACTCCCGCCCGAGCACGCTTAACTGCAGAGTTTTTTGCCAACTCTGGAGCCAACTGTGCTGAAAAGGCCTTGGTGTTAGGAAAGGACAAACCATTACTTATATTCCGAATTGGGGTATTACAATATCGTCCAGTGGGTCTAGTACAATAATCTCCATATCGTCAGGCCAGTCAACAAAATCCTCAAGGTGATCAAGATTATAAAAGATAATCAAACTTTGATAGTTCTCCAACTGAAAGAATATGTCAATGGATTTAAAATCAAGGTAAAAAACCTGATGGTGTAGGATCTCAATATGCAGGATCATATTTGGGAGTTTGATGCAGGGGCACGTACGACAGAAGATGGAGTGGGGCTGAGTAGTTATAATTATGTTTTATTTAATATTTGTAATTGAAATTCAGATTAAGTTTATTTATTTAATTAGAACTAATCTATAGAAAAGAAACTAGTATTAAATTTTATTTCACATTCAATTAAAATTTATAACAACTTCCTTCGAGAATAATATGTCTACTTTTTAACATCCCATACGTGTTATCAAAAAATCCTTCAGGATTGCGTAATGAACTTCATAAGCAAAAATTTTTCTTTTCCATCTTTGCCATTCTTCTCGAGCTCGCAATACTACTTTAGCATTGGTTTCACCCTTAATCGATATCGATTGACAATACGGACTAAAGCAATAAATTCTTCCACTTGTTTTCTTATACTTTGATATCGAAAAAACAACCCAGCTACATTATGGTTATTCGGGTTACCGGTGTCAGTGCAGAAGTTTTCATACATTCCGCTCCAATAACTCATACTCACTAAACCATTTTGTCGATGTTCCGCACCCCTAGATGGATAACATACTACAAAGTTTCTACATAGAGATGGATCCTCATCTACAGTAAACTCCGCAAGATTAATATACGGCTAAGCCATCACTCGGGAAATTATGAGTATAAAAGATGGAGAAGGTGTGATTTTAGAAGTGAAAATAATTGAATTTATAGAAGATGAGATAATAGTCGTTGGACGGAACAAGCCGTTGTCGGCTCAGCCTAGGCCAGTCGTTTCAATATGAGGCTGCCCATCTCAATATGAGCCGAGTTTTGGCCCAAATAAGGCCGACGGGCTTAAGATAATTCGAACGTCTCAAGTTGCATCGATCAGCTCAACTTGAGACATGATGACGAACTCTCAGATTTGAGGGTTTGTCGATCCTTTTTACTAGTTTGCAAGTGCCACTGGCCCACTGTGGGTGAAAATGGACAAATATGCCCATTTACCCACCCTACTGAATTATTTGCTATAAGGATAGTAGGTTGGATCACTAGAGGGATTTTCCAAGTTGCTGGATGTCCTTAGGAGGTTGAGGTTTAGCCCCGAGTGTAAGGATGACAATAGATAACCGAAAACTCCGATATTCGTTCGAATCCGTAGCCGAAATTACGGATAAAAATCTGAAATAAAATTTCGGATACAGATATTCGAAATGTTACTTTCACGGATACAGATATGGAAACAGCAATCCGTATCCAAAAAAATCCGATCCAAGTACTTTATATATAAAATATACTTACTCTATATATGTACCATGTCTTTCAACTTTAAGGTATGGAATTTGGATTATGTTTAATTACGTACAATTTCAATTCATTATCAATTTATGGTCCTATGTTACTTTTGGTTTTTGGATGAATATTTAAAATTTAGGGATGTTGGAAATTAAATAAAATAAACTATGATATTATTAATTTTTTTATTGAATAATTATCTGATATCCAAAAATCAATCCGGATACGAATATGAAAAAAATACTCATATCCATTCGGATATCTGACGAATATGGATGCCATATACATTATTTCAGATACAGTTACAGATATAGCTGTATCTGTATCCGTCTACTACCGTAACCACCCTTACCCGAATGCCATTAAGAAAAAACAAACAAAATAAATAAATAAATAATAAAAAATCAAAACCCGAATGCCATTAAGAAAAAATAAACAAGAAAAATAAATAAAAAATAAAAAATTGAAAGTTAATTAGAGATAATTTAATCATTATAAAATAAAGCAGGTAGTTTAACTGGATACAACTCTTCTTTTATCTCTCATATTAATCTCAGGGGCTGGGGCCGTGGGGCATAGTCTTTCTCTCTCATTTCATCAACAGGATTTCTAGAGAGAGAGAGAGAAAGGGTTCGAGTAAGTTAATGGTGGTAGAAGAAAGAAGAAGAAGAAGAAGAAGACAGCTCAATTCCCCCCTCCCCTTATAATTCCAACTACATACTTTTCTCCTCTTCTCTCTGTATTCTTCTTCCCTCTCCGAAGAAACAAACTTCTGATTTTCTTTCTCCTCTCTAAAACTCTTTCTCTCTCTAAATCAAAGAGAGAGATGATTATTAGATTTAGTCTCTCAAATTTTAACCCTAAATTCCGCCATTTTATCCTTCTTCCTGTAATTTAGAGAGAATTACCCTTTTTTTTCTCCTCATCTTCTTCCTCTAGTTTATCCACTGTATTCAATATTCATTATTTTTGATCCGTTGAAACCCTTTATTTATTTCTTCTCAATTGCCTCAAAAGGTTTGATCTTTTTAAGAATTACAGATCTTTTTTCAAAGGGTTTTGGGTGTTTGAAAGGAGAAAGATGATATCTGGAGCTCAAATTGAGTCTCAGATTTCTGATCCTTCTCCGTTAGTTGTTGATTTTCAAGGACCTGAACAACAAGGACGTGGTGATTCTAGATTTTTTGATCTTAGAGGTGTTCAATGGCGTGTCAATTTAGGGATTTTGCCTTCTTCTACTTCTATTGATGTTCTTCGTCGTGTTACCGCTGATTGCCGCAGAAGGTACTCTCTCTCTATATATATGTAAAACATAGTTTTTGTATTGGGAAGGAATCAATTTTATAGCTTGATGTTGTTGGTCAAAAAATTTATTATCATGGCTGCTACTGTGTGTTTGTAGTTTTGATCAGTAAAATTGCATCAGGAGATAGATATATTATACGTTTTGAGGTGCAAAATGGAGCACCTCAAAACGCCTTTCTAGACCATGTCTTCGGCTAAGGATGACTAGTATCACTGTTATTTTCATTTAGCACCTCTGTTTCTGCAGAGAATAGTGTTGGCGGTTTATGTTTACAGTTTGAGAACCGATGAATATATCACTGTTAAAAATTATAGTGCAAAATGAAGAGGTTTACATGTACAGTCTGGGTAAAAAAAAATGGTAGTGTGACTTAACAATCTCTGATCTTGTTATTTACCATTTGTTGATGTTTGTGCAGATACGCTGGTTTGAGAAGACGCCTATTAGTTGATCCTCTTCCTAAAGATGCCAGTAGCTCTCCTAACCTTGTTATGGACAATCCGTTATCACAAAACCCAGGTATTTTTACTTGTATTTGCCATTTTTTGGTCGTTGGAAATTTGCTACTGGACATTGGCTAAGCACTTGTTATATCTAGACTGTCAAAAGTGTTAAGAAACCCAGAATTCAGACTATAATGATCCTTATTTTCCTTTCCAAACTAATCGCTTGACTGGATACTACAGATAGTATGTGGGGTCGCTTTTTCCGGAATGCAGAACTAGAGAAAATTGTTGACCAGGATTTATCACGTTTATATCCAGAAGATGGAAGTTACTTCCAAACTCCATCATGTCAAGGCATGCTAAGAAGGATTCTGCTATTGTGGTGCATTAGACATCCAGAGTATGGATATGGACAAGGCAAGATACCTCAGTATATTACTTTACATCATCTTCCATTGGTTTACCTTCATCTTGTTTTCTGCTCTGTTAGTTTGATTAGCTCTCTCATTTTTATTCTTTTCGTCTTTTGTTTCAGGTATGCATGAACTTTTGGCTCCTTTGTTGTATGTTCTTCATATTGATGTTGAACGTCTATACTCCATACGAAAGATCCACGAAGACCATTTTACCGACAAGTTTGATGATTTGTCCTTTCCTGCCAGCGATTTGGTTGGTAACTACAAATCCTTAAATTGGTCAACAGGGTTTGATGACGAGAGCAGTTTGCAAGGAAGTGAAGCCAAAGTTTGCAGCCTTGATGAACTTGATCCCGAGTTACAAACCATTGTGTTGCTAAGTGATGCTTATGGGGCTGAAGGAGAGCTGGGTATTCTCCTGTCTGAGAGATTCATGGAACACGATGCATATTGCATGTTTGAAGCCTTAATGGGTAGGACACATGGTGCGGTTGCCATGACAGACTATTTTTCTCCCACCCCTGCAGTCGGGTCCCACACAGGTTTACCTCCTGTGATTGAGGCATCTTCAGCGTTATACCATCTGCTTTCGCTTGTTGATTCCTCTCTTCACAGTCACCTAGTGGAGCTTGGTGTTGAACCCCAGTATTTTGCTCTCCGTTGGTTGCGTGTGTTATTTGGACGAGAATTTATGCTTGAAGACCTTTTAGTCGTTTGGGATGAGATATTTGCAGCCCTAAATGATAAATCAGCCTGTATTACAGAAAGTGATTTCGTGTACAACTTTGCTGTCCTCTGTTCTCCCCGGGGCGCATTCATATCTGCTATGGCCGTCTCAATGCTTTTGCACTTGAGATCATCATTGCTTGCAACCGAGAACGCAACTTCATGTCTTCAAAGATTATTGAATTTTCCTGAAAATATAAATGTGAAGAAGCTGATAGGAAAGGCTAAATCCTTGCAAGCTCTAGCTCTTGACAAAAACATTCATTCCCAAGCTCCGGCTTTGGGTAGGGTTTCAGACAGGAGTAAATCCCCAGCTGCGAGGGTTCATCTTCTTCCTTCTGGGTCAGAATCTCCAAGAACTCCATTGAGTTTGGTACCTGTTAGTTACTGGGAGGAGAAGTGGAGAGTATTGCATAAGGATGAAGAGGCCAAGCAAGGAAGTTCAGGTAAGAAGGTTTCAACTGGAAAAAAAGGTTTATCAGAAAGAATAAGATCAACCCTAACCAGGACAGAATCTGAGCCGGTTCCCCACAAGATCGACAGCGGGAAAAAAGACTCGAGATCAGCCGTTAGGCGAAGGTTGTTGGAAGATTTGACTCAAGAAAATGTGTCAAAGGAAGATTTGGATAAGGAGGTAGGAGGTGGGTTCCTAGATCGGAAGGATCCCTTTGTGGACCGAAACGAAGAAAATTGCCATGAGAAATATTTCAGCTGCGACGCAACGGAGGCCTGTATGAGTGGACATACAGGCAGTGAAGAGAGCTCCCTTATTTATTCTGTTCATTCAAGTCCTTTCATTGATCGTGAGCATGAATCAGAGAAAAGTAGTGTTGCCTCAAATTCAGCAAACGATAATGATAACGATTCAGAAAAAATTAGTGTTTGCTCTAGATTATCTGTTGATGAAAATGACAACGAGTCCAAGAACACAGAGTCATGTACATCCGTTCCTGATGAACAACCTCTTCCAGGTTCCGTTCCCAGTAATAATGCTTTGGGGAGATCTGGGCCGATCTCTAATGCTTTAGGGAAGCAGGATGACGGGTTGAAGGATCGGAAAATACTATCAGGAAAATTTCAGTGGCTTTGGAAGTTTGGTCGGAATAGCAATGAACAGACCTCCGAAAAGGTGGGAGATAGCGGGCAATTAAAATCCTTACCTGTGGTAAATAAGCAACATGACGTCTCAGTCTCATCAAAACCTGGTGGATCAGGTACCTTACCAGCGGACACAGCAGACAAGAATGTGATGGGTACTTTGAGGAACCTGGGGCAGTCTATGCTTGAAAATATTCAGGTCTGTTAGACTATCTTATTAACTTCAAATAGGGGTTTATATTGCTATGTATTTCGATCTGCTCTTACTTTTTTCTGTGACACCTTATTTTCTGCACTCTCTTTCTTGGTGTGTATTTCCAGTGTCAATGCTAGCCAATATAAATATCAGTCTTATTGTCATATAAATAATGAAATACTTAGAAAGAACACTTGTGATTGAAAAAATATTTAGCTCTGATTATGCAGCTGAGACTTGTGAATGTTCTTATAATAATCAGTTTTCTGTGATTCAGGTGATTGAATCAGTGTTTCAGCAAGATCGGGGTCAGGTAGGATCGTTGGAGAATTTGTCCAAAAACGTTCTGGTGGGAAAAGGGCATGTTACTGCGTTGACAGCCTTGAAGGAGCTTAGGAAAATTAGCAACCTTTTGTCTGAAATGTGAGGTGAGAGTCTTTTTACAACATTTTTGTATGTACATTTTGTAGTTACTATTCTTGAAGGTCACAAATAAAAGTGAGCTATTGAGCTTTCTTTGTGTCTTCCATTGCTTTTCAAGTTACAAAATTTAGTTTTGAGAGCTTTGTCAGACTTGTATATATGGAGCTTACTATGTGATGATGATTATTCAATAAATTGGTTATTTGTCTTTTTTTTTTTTTTCGGCAGATGACTTTTCTTTGTTCTAGTGTTATCCAGATGGTGTCGGAATATTTAAGTTGTAGTCTTTCAAGTTTACATTCGAGTTTCACGTTTACACTCTGTTACATGAATTGAAATTGGATATGTAGTGACCAGATGAGGTAATTGAGCATTGCGCTATTCACCACTCGACTACTCGTACGAACCTCAGAACGTTATTTGCACTTTTACAAGAACGGACTAAACTAAAATTACATGAATGAAGCAGGAACCTGGTAGATTTAATCTCTAATTTCAGCACCTTGATGTTCTACTTGGTTTAAGCTTGCCAGCACCTAAGAATATTCCATTTCTACCTATGAGACCAGCCTCCTATTCTTAATTTTTGGCGAGTTTAAACCCCCATGGCAAGGTTCATCTCAATACATCACAGGTCAGCATCCTAGATAAAAGGTAGCACATCTTCTTGTGTGGAGATAGAAGCAGCAGACTGTTTTCAAAGTTTAGAGATAGGAACTATGGTGGTAATCTACTGAGTACTATTCGATTTTTTGATTGGAACATTAAAAGAGGGTTTGGTTTTTCTTACTCCTTAAATGTGATTGTGTACATTGGAGACCAGCAAATTAAATGGATTGACCCATACATAGCCAAAGAGACATGGCGTTTTTCCATTTTTATATTTTCGGAATCGAGAGTGTTTCGATGTTGCAAATGTGAGAGATTATGTGCATTTATGTTACCACACACCACTGGCCACAATCAAAAGAGTACTAACTGTTAGGGATGTCAAGAATCATTAGAAAAGAACCAAGCACGGGAATTCATCGTACATACATCCATACACCATGAACAGAAAATAAACTCATTTTAGAAAATTATCATCTATAACATTTGAGAAAATAGCTATGGTAACAATTACAGTCCTAACAATATTTATTTTTTGAAAGAACAAACAACCACTCTTGCTGCAAACTTATCGATTAATCTACCATTTCTCTTTGTTTAGAAGCAAAATAATGAACGGTCAGGTGGAACTTAAACTTATCGATTAATCTACCATTCCTCTTGCAATATACCTGACAATGATGAAAACAGAGACTTGTCGGCCAGGTGGAACTTAAACTCAAGCTTCACTGTCACAAGGTATCTAACTTACACCTGGATAAAACCTGACACAGGGGAAGTAGCAATCAACACGGATGGCTCACTCACAGACTCCTCTGCTGGGTTTGGGGCTATAATCAGAGATGAGAATGAAGAACCTTTGGACGCAGTTGCTGGAAGCACAAGACCTGTGGATATAACTCTTCATGAACTCCAAGGGGTGGAAGCGGCTCAAGCTAGCTGTAAATAAACACTATTCCAGAGTCTCTATCAGAACAAACTCTATGAATGTCTACAACCTTCTCTTGAATCATTCATCCAAGGCTCCGTGGTACTGTCATCACGTTTGGGAGTCGATTAAACGCCTCAGGACCAGGTTCTCTACGTGTTCTATCCAGCACACCTTCAGAGAAGCCAATAGAGCAGCTGACCGGCTTGGTAGCTTGAAACCAATTGGAGAGTATGAGGTCGTTGACTTAAGCTCATTCGCCGAAGACTTAAAGAAAATCGTGTCTGAAGATGCCGCCGGAATAGTTTACTTTCGCAAATGTAACAACAACGTAAGGCCTAATGGTTGATTCATGTAGATGAGCCCTCTCTGTTTTGGGCTTTTTCGTTTTTCTTTGTTCCTGGTCTTGTTGGTTGGGATCTCCTTAACTCCCTCTCCTTTCCAAAAATAAATAAATATTGAACCGTCTCCAAAATCCTATTATAAATCCCAAGGCAACAACACCATACAACACCAGCTTTTCCTTCACAGATTCCCGATCATTTTCACCAACTCCATCAGTAGCAGGGTTCGCATCACTGATTAACCTGATCACCCTCGCAAACATTCGTGGTAGGTTCTCCACACTTAAAGTGTCCAAGTGAGTTCCTCTTGGAATCCTGCCACTCAACTTGTTGTAAGATAAGTTTCAAGAGAGTCGACTGATGTCGAAGATTGTGGGATATGTCCTGACAGTTTATTGAAACTTAAATCCAAGGACCCCAGTGCGGACAAATTTTCAATACTTGTTGGGATATCTCCGGAGAAAGCATTATGGGACAAATTTAGTACAGAAATTGTTTTCAACAGACCTATTTCTTTTGGGATATTTCCGTCTATATTGTTGTGTGATAGATCGATTGCTGAGCTGTAGTTGTAAACTTTCTCAAGTTGTATGATGATCCCTTTAATTATCATCTCCAAATCAGTATCACCCAGACAGTCGAACCCATAACTGTTGCTTTTAATCAATCAACTCCAGTTGCCTATTTCAGCGGAATTTGCCCTGAGAGATTGTTCAACGATAAGTCTGATATTTGGAGTTGTTGCAAATGAATAATCTCTCGGGGGATTGACCCACTCAACTTGTTTGATCTCAAAGAAAGAATCCGTAGGCCGCTGAGCAAACCCAGACCACTTGGTATACTCCCTCCAAAGTGGTTATTAGCTAAGTTAAGAACTATCAAGCTTTGAAATTTACCACTGAAATTAGAAGGAGTACCAACAAGACTGTTGTCATTTAATTGTAGAGGCACCATTTGTTCTGCTAATTCAAGCTCATTTGGAGCTTTTCCAGTGAGTCCATTGTTACCAAGGTTAACAAGGGAACTGCAGTACCAAATACTAGTAGGTACGATACCAGATAGTTTGTTGTTGGAGAGGTCAAAAATTTCAGTGTTAGCGTCTACCCCTGGTTTTTTGGAACATAGAGATGAGGGAATTGAACTTGAAAGTTCATTACCAGATAGGTAAATGTGCTTCACAGTAGATAACCTTTCTCCGATTTCTACTGAGATTTTGCCACTTAATTTGTTATTTGCTAGATTGAACGAAGACGCACCTTCCGGTGGAAGAGGCAAAGGACCGTTAAGTTCGTTATGAGAAAAATCTAAGATATCTTGCTGTTGTTTGAAGAGGAAAAAAGGGATAGCTCCTATTTGTATATTATAAGACAAGTCTAATGATACGAGATTTCTGAGTTTGGAGAGACCAGAAGGGATAGCTCCTGTAAGGTTGTTATAAGACAAATTTAAATCATCAAGATGAGTCAAATTACAAATGAAAGTAGGAATAGTTCCTTCCATATTACATGATTGCAACCACAACTTTTCTAGTTTAAACTCAGGTAGACGTACCTGTTGATCTAGACTATTTAAGCTCAGGTCTAAGGTTATAAGGTTTAATTCGTTAACCAGAGAGATGGATGAAACATTGCCCTCAATAGAGTTTCCACTAACATCCAAGACACTAAGATTTCGGAGCTTGGTGATGCAACTTGGTATGGTTCCTGTGATATTATTATTTCCTAAACTAAGTTGTCGAAGAGAAAATTCAAGAAAGGTTAGATTTTTTAGATTGGAGATTGAAGAATCTATGTGACCTGTTATCTCGTTGCCATACAGGTCTAAAGACTGCTAACGAGAAAGAAGGTAAAGTTCCTCTAATCGAACAGGACTGGGCAAAAAGATTGACCAATAATGGTGCATTTGAAATTGTACTTGGAATTGATCCGATCACAGTAGTTAATTCTATCTTAAGTATTTGCAGTTCTGGCCATTGAAATAGAAACATCATAGTAAGATCTGTTATGAGAAAATTCAGACTTACATCTGTTATGCCAGCAGGCTCAGGAGTAAAGCCCGCCTCAGGAACTCAGCCCACCAGTACTACCAGTGCAACATAATTTGAGAGACTTATCAAGTCCGAGTCTCAAGGATCGGTTAGGATTATGTACAAGCTATCAAAAGCTTTATCACCTTATCTTAACTAATTTATGATTCTATCTTTGATTACCTTTTGTATTTAAAGAATGTAATCTCATAACAAAGTAGCTAAGCAATAAAGCATATTAAACCTTCTGTTCTCACTTGGTATCAGAGCAAAAGATCCAAAAACCACGGACAACAATGGCTGCAAACACAACAATGCTTCAGCAACTACATATTAACCATATTGTTATTATCAAACTCACAGAATCAAATTATCTACTGTGGAAGACACAATTTAAACCTTTGTTAAAAGGCTATAAACTGTCTGGTTATATTGATGGAACATTTGAAAAACCTCCTCAACATTTACCAAATCAAACTGATGTTAATCCTGAGTTTACAAAGTTTGAGGAACAGGACAACATACTCATGGGTTGGCTCCTTTCATCACTAACTGAAGGAGTTATGACTGTTGTTGTTGGTCTTAACACATCTCAGGAAGTCTGGGAAGCACTATAGGAGAGGTTTGCTCCAAAAAATCAGGCACATCAAATGCACCTGAAAAGATAACTACATAACTTGCGCAAAGGTAAGCTTTCTATGCATGAATACATATCTAAAGCAAAAACCTTGTTTAATTCATTAACTGCCTCTGGAGTATTGATTACTGAAGAAGACAAGAAACAATCCATAATGAATGGATTGAATCAGGCTTATGATCCAATAGTGACTTCACTGAGCACTATTGATAACTTAAGCACTAAAACATTCTATGCGCACCTGTTAACATATGACATGCGCTTAGAAAAGCAACTAGCCCTTCTGCAGGATCCATAGGCAAATGTTGCAGCACATAATAACTCCAAGTTCCAACCTAGACAGCAAAACATAAAGTACTCACAAAATCGTCAGTTCCAGCAACAGACCTCAAGCTACCAACAAGAAAGGTTGTCACAATCAGATCAAGGCCCATGTCATATCTGTAGCAAACCAGGCCATATAGCAAAGAAATGTTGGTTTCATTATAAAGAAGATATGGGACCTAGATAGCAACAGAAACCTGCATCATATATAGCATTGCCAGGGGGTGCAACAGATAGCAGTTGGGTTCCAGACTCTGGTGCAACACATCATCTGACAGCAGATACGGGAGCATTATCTATAAGCCATGAGTATGATGGAACAGAGGGAGTTCATGTAGGAAATGATAATTCTCTGAAAATAGCTAATGTTGGTAAGGCATCTTTCACATACAACAACCGTGACTTCTTTCTTAACAATGTCCTCCATGTTCCTTCTATAAAAGCAAATCTTTTGTCAGTAACTAAATTTTGTGAAGATAATCATGTTTGTTTTGTTTTTACTCAACTTTCTTTTTTGTTAAGGATCTGCACACAGGGAGAATCCTTCTGCAAGGCAAGAATGAAAATGGGCTATATGTTCTTGATGGTGTTCAGAGAATCAAGACCACTAAACCATCTGCCTATCTTTCTGCTTCACTTCCTGTATGGCACCATCGTCTAGGCCATCCTCAGTTGCGCACAATATCTACAATCATCAAAAATTATTCATTACCTGTCAAAAATAAAGACTTTCAATTTTGTCATTCTTGTCATTTAAGCAAAAGTAGAAAACTGGCTTTCTCTACTAGTACAACAGTGTATGACAAACCTCTAAGTTTGGTTGTCTCTGATTTATGGGTTTCCCCTCATATATCCAAAAATGGTTTTCATTATTACCTGCTTTTAATGGATGCATACTCTCACTATACTTGGATATACGCTCTAGTTAGAAAATCAGATGCTTTACAGGTTTTTGTTCATTGGAAAAAGCAGATAGAAAATCAGCTAAATCACACTCTCAAAATATTTCAATCTGACAATGGTGGGGAATACACAAAGTTCACTGCCTTTCTAAATACCTGTGGTGTAATTCACAGGTTTTCTTGTTCACACACCTCAGCTCAAAATGGCCTAGCTGAGCGCAAAATCAGGCATATAACTGAGTCTGGTTTAGCATTACTGTTTCATGCATCTATGCCATCTGCTTACTGGTCAGAGGCATTCTCAACAGCCAGTTTTTTGATCAACCAGGTGTCCTGCATCCAAAATCATGTCAAGACTCCCATAGAGTTATTATTTGACAAGAAACCAGATTATTCTTTTCTAAAGGTGTTTGGGTGTCTCTGCTACCCAAGTCTTAGAACCTACAATTCTAATAAACTACAACCCAGATCACTTCCTTGTGTCTTCATGGGCTACAGTGGTCCTCACAAGGGATATCTATGTTTACACCTTCCAACACATAGAGTCTATATCTCCAGACATTTAAGATTTGAAGAGACTCAATTCCCATTTGAAGCCAAGCAAAGGGTTCCACCTGTGCATGCAGAAACCAAGGTAAGCCAATCAACCACTATCTTGTCTTCCCCTCCATTCACAAATAGACAGTTGAATGCTTTGGCACCTGAGACATAACAGGTCCCTGTGTCCCCTGCACCTGCTGCAACAGAAACTAATACAGATGCAGAACCCACTGTTCCTGCAACATTGCCACAGATAGAAACCAATGATGCAATTCCTGGGGAACAACAATCCACAACAACACAACCACACCCAATGGTTACTAGAGCAAGAAGGGGCATCTCCAAACCAATACAAAAACTATGCCTTAATGCAGCAAAACATCCACTTGAGACTTCTGAGTTTATGGCCCCTACATGCTTCAGCAAGGCAAGCCAGCATCAAGCCTGGAGACAGTCTATGGATGAGGAATACAATGCTCATATGCGTAATGGCACATGGTCTTTGGTTCCTTTTGTACAAGGCATGAATGTGGTGGGTTCAAAATGGGTGTTCAGAGTCAAACATACGTCAGCTGGGAGAGTAGATCGTTATAAGTCCGGGTTGGTTGCCAAGGGCTATCACCAACAAGAAGGGGTCGACTATGGTGAGACATACAACCCAGTGGTAAAATCATGTACAATCAGGCTAGTGTTGTCCATTGCTACTATGCACAACTGGATTTTGCGACAACTAGATGTGCAAAATGCATTTTTGCATGTGGAGCTGGAAGAAGAGGTGTACCTGTGATTGTAGCTCCAGATTTGGATAGTGACCAAGAGAATAGG
>JAJJMC010014815.1:2275419-2325225 GCA_023531435.1 Papaver californicum
GTAGTCGCGATTCCTGCGAAAGTGAGTTAGGATTTTTACTTTATTTTGAGTAGTTTGCTCGAGGACTAGCAAAATAGTAAGTTTGGGGGTATTTGATAGACACATTTTAGTGTCTAAATTGCACCTTTGTTTCTATTAAGTTAGTATTCGATTTTGCAAATATTACGTGTTTTTATGCTTTTGTAGGTACATTAGAAGAATAAAGATTTGTGGAAAAATTGGCTCAAAAAGTGATAAAGGCACCCAAGGACAAGTGCTATTGGCACCCCAAGAATGGATAAGGGACACCCTAGGATCGGCCGAGTCAACCCAGCGAGCCAGCGAGTCAACTCAGCCGAGTCGCCGATCCAACTCATCGGGATCTCCTGTTTCAAACAGGAAAAGAAATTGAAGTTGTTTTCATTGAAATTTTGGGACCCAATCGCAAGACACATCCAAACAAGTTCAAAGCAATCGAGAAACAGAAGAAAATCCCGGGAAGAAATCAGCTCGGAAAAGCATGTATTTGGCCGGATTCCTGTTTCAATTGGGAAGAGGATTTGCGAGTTGTTTTAGAGAGTTCTATTAGGTTTAGAACTCTCTCTAGGGTTTGTAGACCCTATATAAACCAAAAGAATCGAAGAAAAACGAGGACATAATCCTAGAGATCACTTCCGGCAACTTCCGGTCACCGCCGAACACCTGCTGGTGCATTGCCGGCACTGTTCTTCATCAGCCTTCATCGGAGAAGAAAGAGCAGCAACATCTGCATTCGTTGCTGTTCCACCGTTACAGCTCTGCTCCTGTTGCCTTAGATTTTAAACACTCCTGTTGCTTAAAGCTTTGTGTAACGGCTGAACCCTGTTCTGTGACATTTATAAAGGTATCTGTTCAGCTGTTACACCACTATTCAACCTTGTAATCGATATTTTGAGCAATGAAGAGATCTTTTGAGCAAGTTTTCTCCACCATGAGCTAAGTCTATTTACTGGGATGATGGATAAGGTAATTTTCTCAATTTTATGTGATTTAATTATTTTCTACTAATTATTTATAATTCGTTTGTTATTAGAATTGCATAGTTTTAAATAGTGAAAACGGTTTTCTTTCAACACTTGTGCTTTTACCTGATGGATTATGCTTTGTTAATTAATTTTGATAGTCCATGCTTGTGATTTACCTCTGTTTGTTAGCATAACGAAACCAATTTTGGTAATTACTTGCGCTTCAATTAATTTAAAAAGAATTATCTGATTAATCACATAGGTTGTTAGAATTACCTGATTCCTGATTCCTGGTCCTTTTAAAATTATTCAAAAATCATCTTTAGGTTATTTAGTCTTTTTCATACTCCTGGAATTTTCTAGAGTTAATTAAAATCATTATTTTCTAAAATCATTACCTTTACAAGTTCGAGAAACGATCACCTTATTTACCACTTTCAAAACTACATCAGTTATGCCAGCAGGCTCAGGAGTAAATCCCACCCCAGGAACTCATCCCACCAGTATTACCAGTGCAACATAATTTGAGAGACTTATCAAGTCCGAGTCTCAAGGATCGGTTAGGATTATGCACAAGCTATCAAAAGCCTTATCACCTTATCTTAACTAATTTCTGATTTTATCTTTGACTGTCTTCTGTATTTAAAGAATGTAATCTCATAACAAAGTAGCTAAGCAATAAAGCATATTAAACCTTTTGTTCTCACTACATCAAGCTCTCTAAGTTGAGGAAGATCAGGAGTTGAACCTCGTAGGCCATTATTACGTAAGTTAAGAATCGAAAGTGAAGTTAAATTAGATAGCTGTACAGGGAATGAGAAACTGAACTGTTTGGAATTCATTTTGAGAGAGGATTGACGGGTAAGATTGTGAAACTCATGGATTGGAAAATCTGAGCTGTATATATTGCATGAAGAGAGATCAAGATTCCTAAGATTGGAAAGATACGCAATGTGCTCAGCAAAATTCTTTTGTGAAGATGTAGCCTCAGATAAATCAATACCACTCAACCTTAATACCTGCAAATTGACCAAATTTCTGACCCATCTTGTACACGATGATTCTAAACAAGGGGTAGATAAATCTCCAATAGTGCAGGATAAATCGAGGTATTGCAAAGAAGTTAAGGTTGATATTCGTGACGAAATTGATGATGAAAAAGTTTGAGAATGAGAAATCAAGATGAGCAAGTTTTGTTAATTCAAAAAACTCAAGTGGGATCTCTGATTCCTGAAAATCGTTGAAGCCAAGATCAAGGTATCCGAGATGAGTGATGTTGGAAAGTGAAGGAGAGAGTTCACCTGCCAATGATGAAGTGCTCCCTGGACTGAAGTCGTCATAACTAACTTCTGTGATGTCATAGTCCGTGTTTCGAAGGTCGATGGAGACAACATGAGAAGAATCAGAATCACTAGAACAATCAATTTCATCCCAAATACAGCAATTTTGATGTTGACTGCCTTCTTGCCATGAAGACAACCGATTTGAAGGGTCACTGAGAAAGGATTTAAAATTCAAAAGAGCTCTTCTCTCATCTTCCTGGCATCCATGAGAGGCTAGAGGGAATTGGGTGATGCAGATCAGTAAGAATAATGAGAAATAAAGATGAAATGATTTTATCTGACTAACCTTATTGAATGAAACCATGGCTAACTAAATTAAACTAACTTTACTATAGTTGTATGGAATATTCGTTTTCTCAAAGAATGGCTTAGACTTAGAAGAGTTCAATCCTACATTGCTTTATAAATACTCCAGCGTGTTCAATCATCTGATCAACTTGTTCCATTATTTCATCAACTTGTTCAATTATTTAGATTGCATGGGGATCTTGACTTGGATAATATAGTTTCTAGGAAACGTGGCCTGCAAAACAACGATACCACACATTAGAAAGCATGACCACTTTCCTGGAATTCGGCGGTGACAACTGAGTTATATATGTGTGATAATTTAAAGCACAAGTCAACAGATGGATTATGCAAGAACAAACTTCCCAGTTCCCGCACTAGGATAATGTAAATTTAGAAGGTGGGGATGAAAGAGCGACTAACCTGCTTGATGTCGCAGATGACAGCAAGAACCCCAAGGCATCATACCAAAAATCTGCAGTTTGCAAATACCTTAATAAGGTTCAGAGAATATAGGTCCATTCCATGCATGGAAGCTAGAACATCAAATGTGACAAGTATGAATGTAAAACAAGTAGGACATCATATAGAAATGTCGACATAAAGCAAATTAGAACAAAATAAAAGGTAAGGAAAAATTACGAAGAGGAAATTACCCTCTTCTTTCATTTGCATCCATTTGTTATTCTTGTTAAGAAACAACAACCACACTGTATGCAGTTTCATTCTCCAGAGTCTTTGCAAAGATCTGTTCTATGTGCCACAAGCTTCCATAATAAAGAATTATACGATGAAACACCCGGGGTTTAACCCTTCTTTTTTTGACTCTTGAAGTACACCATAAGCTTCTTTCACTTTTCAACCGTTGTATATGAATAAGATCACAACAATAGAACTCTCCAAATCCAAGCAATAATCTTCCGTAGAAAAAACCTCGTTCTTGCAAATAACCTCTACTCAAATTGCTCAAGGTAAAGAAGTAGGAAACTTTTCTTGGTCTATCATAGACTTGTATAAGAAAACTGCAGAATCAGAATAAGTAGCCCAAGCTGATGCTACTACAATGCACTTAAAACATCAACATCATCCTCTATGAAAACTCTCATTGATAGTCACTTCAACAGGTTTACAATCTCTTTGAATGTTTCTAAGTTCGTACAAAACCATCCAAGAATTTTGACATCTGACAAACCCATTAATGACTGAGTTACCACTTTAATCGTATCTAACAAACCCATAAATTGACCTCCAATGCAAACACCAATTCCAATAGTAGGAAAAGGAAAACCTTTCTTGTTTATCACACATTCCATCTAACAAGTTGTTTGCAAAAACAATAATCAATTTACCCATCTGACGGGAGAGCAGATAGAAATGAATTAGATAAATCACTATAAAAATTCTTGAATCAAACATAGCAAGTTAACAAACTTAATTGTTCTAATCCAGTCATACTAGTTTGGACCAAGTTTTGGTTATGTGTATTTAATTAATGTTGATAAAATATTACACATGTGTGATCACCAAACATACAAAGGAAGTGGTGTCACAACTAAAATTGCTTGAAGATGACAATAGTACGATAAGTCGATAACTAAGATGAATCGATGCACAATAAAAAATATAAAAAATAAAAGACAATCACTACAATAACAAGATGACGTAAAGATTATAATGGTTCCATAGTTTAACTGTTTACATCCACTAATAAAATGATTAGATTTATAAATAAGATCAAACTTTTATCAATACAAAAGAAGAAGAAATATAAAATTTGGATAAAAGATACATTTTCTAACCAATAAATCATAATTAAAATCCACTACTCTAATTAGAATCAAAATCTCGTATGTATCATACCTAAGCTCTTTAGTCTTCTTTAACGCCTTCTCTCCGTTTTTCTCTTCTGATTTTCCAACCCCTTTTCTTGTTCATGATTTTGGTATTTATAGCCAATTCAAGGGGTCCCGCTAATTAACTTTGCCACATGTTCATTCCTATCTATCTTTGATGAGTCATGTAATCCCTCAAGTCTTTCTTAGTGTATTATTTATCATCCCGTAGCTTTCCTACGGTCTGGTCCCGTAGTCTTCCTTCGGTCTTGCATTTATTGTCCAGTAGTTCTCCTTCGGTCTTGTATTTTATTATTACTTTCGGATTAGGATTATAGCATGTCTGACACGCAGCTTCTAATCAGTGAATCATCATGCTTTAGTCCTTTTTGACCCGCAACTTGTAGAGTCGACACGCGTTTCTCGAGTCAATATTCATCATTACACTTTAATGAGTCACACTTTTCCCGCACCCTGGTGTCAATCATGCAGTTAAAGTTATATGTTTTAATCAGAGCTCCGTACTTTCCCGCAACATATGCATTTAATGCTGTTACTTTCCCGTAACCTACGTGTTACTCATACAACAATTATATCAGACTTTATATCTGTCGACTTTTCAGAATTTCTTTAAAAAGTTTTGTTCGGGTGCTTCTCTTCGTACTTTAATTCATTACTCCTTTAATGATTCCTGGACACGTGTCAATCGAGATTTATTCTCTCACAATTTTCCCCCTTTTCTTCTTTTTTCTCCGAATCTGACGGTTGATGAATCAATTCCGGAAAAAAGAAGAATAATCATTACTTTTCTTTCTCCCACGCCTGTAATAACTCCCATTAGCACGTTTCTGTCAGTTGTTGTTTTTCCGAGAAAATCAAATCCCTGAAAAAGTGTATCTCTTTTCAGTCTTCGACGGTTCGTCAGCTTTGATCCGTTTAATATCAATTGCCTTTATTACTTTACTCTTTACATCTTTTGTTTTCTTTCTCTTAAAGTTGCAGAGCTTCTCTTTCCTTAAACTTTTCAAAGATTCTCCATCGTTCCTTTTGTTTTCTTCCTCTTAAAGTTGCAGTGCTTTCCTTAAACTTTTCATGGACTCTTCATCTTTTCTTTATTCTCTTTAGACTCTGGTGTTTTTGGATTTCATCTTTCATCGGGATCAAGTTTGCACTCCTTTTAATCAACAGATTCTTCTTTCTTTCATTTTTCTATGAGTAATCCCTTTTCTTTTTGTACTTTATTTGTTCATCTATGTTTGTGCTTGATTTATTTTGGGATTAATTATTAAGGGTATTGTCGGTTGCCTGTTTAGTATTTGCTGGATCGATTGACAATGATGATTGCTACATTGATAAACGTTTAACCCATGTTCTTTTTCTTTTCTTTTCCCTGATCAACTGATTTTGCTGATCTCTTTACTCTGTTTTTTCTGTGTAGATAAAAATCTTATCATGGCTGATAGATCAACAGCCAGAGCACCTGGTGGTTCTTCTCATCATGATCATCAATCAAGTAGGAAATCATCTCGTTATCCCGTATCAAGGCGTCCTCCTGCTTCTATCAAGCCTATCAATTCTCGCGCCGAGCCTTCTCGGGCAGCAAATATTCCTTCTCCTGCTATCAATCCTTCTCCCAAGAAGAAACGGGATAATGTATGCGATAGCTTCAGATCCGTGAATCTTGATGATTTCAAGGAGAGACATCTTCTTGAAGGATTCAAAGTTTCTTTCTATGATCAAGGTTCAGATGTAATTTCCTTGGACATGGTAAAAAAGTTTAATTATTCTAGGAATAGATTACCGATTTCAGCGGGAGCATTAGAAGCAGCTTCGTCTTCCTCTGTATCGTCATGAGAGTCCCTTTCAATTTGAAGTTCTTGCATCCCGTAGCGAATCTCCATACGGTCGTGCTCCTTCCATCGTTCAATATACTGGAAATTGGTGGCGTATGTTGGATGAGTGTAATCTTCGTAGTCAAGGGTTAACTCATTTTACATGCTACGTACCTGATCCTGCAGAGCAGCATTTCTATACGGTCGAGAATTTTCATACCACTTATTCAGATAGCTATGCCTTGAAGAACTATGTAAGTAGAGCGTTAGTCCTGGTCGGAGAACTGGTTCGGGATTCCGCTTACTTCATGAAATAGATAATGCCAGAATAAAGTGTATCCCAAATACTAATATCCCTCTGAGAGAAAGAATTCGGTTAGATCATGATTATAGATGGTACCGTACTCCCTTAGTGATCGAAGGTCCCTGGATGTTTGGGTCTCTTCCAGATGATCTGGTTCGAGATGTTCTCAATCGTTTTCCTGGTTACTGTCCTTGGAAATTAAACTTCTCTGGTTTCAAGCATGATTACGAGGTACATGTAGTTTGTTTTTACTTTTTTTTTTTTTTTTGTATTGCCATTTTCCTTAGAAGTATAATATCCTCCTTTATTTTTCATTTCCGTAGGTTGAACCTCCACTTGAGCCACAAGATGGGTTAACTCTTGTGCCGTATGTTGAGCCGCTGCCTATGCTGTGGATAAATGAAAATGTTCAAAGAGGTGACGCTAGTAGAAAGCGTAAAGATGAGGCTTCCGCAACGAAGAGCAAGAAAAAGGTCAAGAGGGTATCCCGTACCCCCTCTGATGAAGAAGAGAGCGAAACTGAAGACTTCCCTCTTCGTCTCCGTACTATAAAAAGGGATGAGAGCTCTGCCAATTTCATCTTATAGGAAGAAGAGGTCATTCCTCAAATATCAAATCCCGAACCCACCATTTCATCTAATGTTATAGAAGAAACTTCGGCAGTGGGTGTTGTGGAAGGGGCTCATGAAGCTATTGTCAATCCTCCAATTGATAACATTGTTGCTTCCAGCTTTTATCAACAACTTTCTCCTCTTCCTGTTGATTTTGCTATTGAGGTGATTTCATATGGAGATGAAGTAGCTGAAGAGACGGATCATATTGTAGAAGAAGATCCCATCAATGCAAGTGGTGCTGTTGGAATTCCGGATTATCTTTATCGGGATGATACAATTGCCGATGGTATTTCTCCAGTTACGGGATTATATGAACCTTCAGGGGCCTCTGTTGTCGGAAGCATTCCCGTAAACACTACAACAGTGATTTCTTGCAATCCCGACACCAACACTGTTTTTACGGGATTGAATGAACCTTAGGCCATTCCTTACATTCTGAATTATTCCCTGAAATCAGCGGGGGATCCAGAACTCTTGTCTAAGATGCGGTGTAGAATCTCTCAATTGAAAAGTCATGTATCAAGAGTTAATAATAAGATCGCATATAGCGAAGCAAGATTTAATGATCTTAGTAATAGCTATGATTTAATGAAATAGAGGCGCAATAGATTAGAGTCTCGGTTTGAGAAGTTATCGGTACTTCTGGTCCATAAAAAGGCAAAGTTCAAATCCCTCGCTGGAGGTACTTCGTTTGCTACATATTTTTGGTTTGCTTCTATTTCCACATTGTTTAACTCTATGCTTTAATTCTAGATTTTGAAAGGAAATTTGATAAAGCGACCGCAAGGGCCGCGAAAGCTGAGGGTGAGCTTGGTGTGGCAAATTCCAGAATTGATATTCTTAACAAGCAGCTTGATGAAACCTCTTCAAAGGTTAAAGAAATGCAAACTCTTTTAGAAAACGCCTCTACTAGAGATAATGAAGCACATGCTCGCTTTGAGCTTCTATCTTCTAAAATGTTGGAGACCGAAGATAAATTTAAAGTAGAAGTTTCGAAGAATGAGCGCCTTGATGGAAGTCTAGATGCTGAAAGAGTAAAGGTTCATAACTATATAAATGAAGTAAATAGACTTAAATCGGAAGTTGAAGGACATGCTTTTGAATTATGGCTGAAAAAAGATGTTACAGCTAAAATTGCTCAAGCGATCAATAACATTTTTGATCGAGTACAAGCTTATGGATTTAAAACAATTTACAGTCGTGTAAAAGTTCCGGAAGTTTCTTCCTTCAAAGGCACTCCTCCCGCTCCTTAGCTTCTTTTGTAGAATGTTCTTCTCATTTTGCTGATATTGTTGCTATCATCCCGCTTTCCTTTATTTATAGTTGTACTTTTCCCCTTTGCTTTATGATATTATGCCTGCAAAACATACTTTGAATATATATATTGATTATTAGTTCATGATATGAGTGTAATTTATTTGACTGTCGGGAATTTTCATACCTTGAGTCATATTATGGGAGTAATATGCATTTAACTTCTCTTTGGACAAAAGGAAATTAGAGTGCGGTCCCAAGAGTCCCCTGAAATGGAGAATTACAACAATTAATTATCATGTTAGGTACCCTTTTAGCGAAATATCCAAGAATCATGCACTCATAGACATGGACTTTCTTTTAGAGGTTATGCTTATAGCTTTACCTAATATGAAACTAATTTGATGTAAGATTGTATTGCTGATCGTAAGCTTTTCCCGAAATGAAAAATACCTGATACAGTAATCACTTCCATGTTAGGCATCTCTGTATTGGAAAATCCTTTCACATTTATTTGGATTTTCAAGAGAAAGTGCATTTGATACGCTTTACCTATTATGAATGCAATCCACTGCGCAATTGTATTATTGATTAAGGATAATATTTTTTGAGGTATTGTGCGTTCCAAGGGTGCTGTAAAATATTCCCATCCATGTTTCGTAAATAATATGACCCTTGTCTAGTAAGTCCTTGTATAATATAAGGTCCTCCCCATGTTGGCGCAATTTTTCCTGCTTTCCTATCTCTCTGGTACTCCGGGATTTGCCGCAGAACATATTGTCCCTCTACAAAATTCCGTGACTTTACCTTTTTATCATATTCTCTTGCCAATTTTCTTTGGTAATTTTCCATTTTTTGAAGCGTAACCTCCCTCTTTTCTTCTAAATCATCCAACTTTTCAAGCATTAAATATGTGTTCAAATTTTTCTCCCATGCTTCTGATTTTGTTGTAGGTAGAATGACTTCTGTGGGCATGACTGCTTCCGTCCCATAGGTAAGAAGGAATGGTGACTCTCCAGTGGACTCCCTCCTTGTTGTACGATATGCCCAAAGTTTATTATGAAGCTGTTCGCACCACCGCTTGTGATGTCCATCAAGTGTTTTCTATAGATTCGTAGCGATTGTCTTATTTTTTGCCTCGGCCTGTCCATTACTTTGCGAATAAAATGGAGTTGATTTATTCTTCTGTATATTGAATGCTTTGAAAAGCATATCTATATTTTTCCCTTGAAACTGTTTTCCATTATCAGAAACTATGGCTGCCGGGATCCCGAATCTGCAAATTATATTTTCAAACAAGAATTTATAGATATTCATATCTTTGATTCGTGCAAGAGCTTTGGCCTCAACCCATTTAGTAAAATAATCTGTAGCTACGATCAAATATTTTCTCTTTTTAGTACCTTCTACCAACGGTCCAACAAGGTTTATTCCCCATTTTGCAAACGGCAAGGGGCTAAGCACCGACTTAAGTTCTGTTGCGGGAGCCTTTATTTTTCTCGCATCACGCTGACATTCTTCACATCTTTTCACCATATTTTCCGCATCCTTATGCATAAATGGCCAATAATACCCTTGCATTTTTGCTTTTAACGCTAATGATCGCCTTCCACTATGATTTCCCGCATCTCCATAATGTATATCCTTGATAATCCGAAGTCCTTCTCTTTGTGATAAACATCGAAGTAACGGTCCTAAAAAGGACTTGCGGTATAAAATTCCATCCCGAAGCTGGTAATTTACAGACTTCAGCTGCACCTTTCTTGCTTCTTTAGAATTCGGGGGTAACACCTCATCTCGTAGATATTGATGGATTGAGACTCTCCAATCTTCTTCAATCAGATTACCTTTTGTTTCTCGTGGGAAGTCTGGATAATCTTGGATAGCTTTATCTTTAATATCTTCCTCAATTTCTTCTTCCACATTTTGGATTGTCCTTAACTTAACTGATGGTTCATATATTCGCCCAATTTTTATGGCTGATGTGTTTGGATCCTTTATCATTGAAGAAATATATGCCAATACATCAGCATGGCGGGTTTTTTCTCTGGATATATGCCGAAAAGTTATATTTGAAACTTGGAGCGCCAGTTTTTGTACAAGATTTTTATACTCCGCCAAATCTTCATCGTGTGCCTGGTATTTTAATTCAACCTGTCGAATCACTAATTATGAGTCACTTGTGAGTCGTACATCACTTACCCCTAATTCAATAACGAGTCTGAGGGCATAAACCACAGCTTCATATTCCACTATATTGTTTGTATGCTCATCAAACTCAAGACGGAATGAATGCACCATTCGATTCCCCGTAGGTGCTGTGATTGCAATTCCTATTCCAGCACCATTTTTATTTCTGGATCCATCAACAAATACTTCCCATCTCTGGGAATTTGAAGAATTCAGGACATCCTGCGGGTCATCATCCTCAATTCCGGGCAAACCTTGAATTTCAGTACCGTAGAATAGTAAACAATCATATTAATGAAAATTAAAAGGTAAAAAATGAAACATAGTTAATTTTGACATCCGAGCGAATCTTGGATTTCATAATCATCTCCACCGGGAATTCCGCATGGTAGTCATCCAGAACTTGTGACTTCTGTGCAGTTTGTAATTCGAATAATATGTTGAATTGTTCTAGCTGGGCATTCCACTTTGCTATCCTTCCAACTTTTCCTACGTTTTTCAGTAATGATTCCAATGGTGCTTTGTTTGGTACTCTCACGTAATGCGTCAGAAAATACGTGCGCAACTTTTGGGAAGCAAAAACTAGAGCTAAGATCAATTGTTCATTTTTGTATAATTTCTTTCTTCATGATTCAAAGTCTTACTGATATAATACACAGGTTTCTCCTCCTTTTCATTGGTTCGAACTAAGACCGCGCTTACTGCATCC
Organism: Papaver californicum; assembly: GCA_023531435.1. Lineage (NCBI taxonomy): Eukaryota > Viridiplantae > Streptophyta > Magnoliopsida > Ranunculales > Papaveraceae > Papaver > Papaver californicum. The sequence goes on from JAJJMC010014815.1 coordinate 2,286,769, forward strand.
TTAGTTGCCGCAATGTATAAGGCTAGAACTTCTTCATATTTTGGCTTTTGTAGAGCAGGTAACGTTTCAAGATAAACCTTGATATTTTGAAAAGCTTGCTCACATCTCTCATTCCACTCGAATTTATTTTTCTTTTTTAGAATATCAAAAAAGGGTTTGCACCTTTCCGAAGATCTTGCTATAAACCTGCTTAGTGCGGCCAAACAGCCATTCAACTTCTGTACATCTTTAATTTTCCTTGGAGATGGCATGTCTACTATTGCTTGGACCTTCGCGGGATCAACTTCAATTCCTTTCTTAGTGACCAAATATCCCGAAAAATTTCCTGATGTGACCCCAAAAACACACTTTTCTGGATTGACTTTCATTCTGTATTTCTGTAACGCTTCAAATATTTCTTTCAAATCTTGTAGATGATTTACTGAAAGTTTACTTTTTACCAACATGTCATCCACATAAGCTTCTAAGGTACGTCCATTCCATGGTTTAAAAATTGCGTCAACCAACCGCTGATATGTTGCTCCAGCATTCCTCAATCCAAATGGCATTCTGGTGTAACAATATAATCCTCGAGGAGTAAAAAATGCAGTGTGCTCCTGATCTTCTTTCGCAAGTGCTATTTGGTTATATCCGGATTGTCCATCCATAAAGGACAAGGCTTCATGTCCCTCAACTGCATCTACCAATTGATCAATGCTGGGGAGTGGATAGCTATCTTTTGGGCAGGCTTTATTCAAATTGGTGAAGTCGATACAAATCCTTACTCCTCCATTCTTTTTTGGTACGATTACCATGTTGGAGATCCAAGTTGGGTATCGCACCTCTCGGATGAATCCCGCATCCATGAGTTTTGTTAATTCCTTTCAACTGATACATGGTATTCTGGTGCCACTTTCCGTATGCGTTGCCGAAAAGGTGTTGCTTCAGGGTGTATGTGTAATTCGTGTTGTACAATATCTGGGTCGATACCTGGCATATCCTCCATCTTTTACGCAAATATGTCCACAAAATCTCGGAGTAGTGTGATCAAGTTTTGTTCTATTTCCATTTCCATCAGCCTTCCAATCTTTATCCACTTGGGAAATTCTTCCGTGCCTATGTTAACATTTTTGGTTTCCTCAACCGTGGTAAAGGTGGGTTTGGGAACTCCTAGAAATGTAGGGGTCCCCTTTGGTTGTTATGCCAGAAAACTACCTGAATCATCTCTTGATGTACTTTATTTTTCCTTACTTCCTTCTCCTATTTCATTATTGATATTTCTTCCCGCGACTTGAATCATATATTGATTTAATGCTTCAACTTTTGCCTTTATCTTGCGTTCTTTTTAGCTATTTTGCTGCTGCTGCTATCGCTTTTCATTCATTCGAATTTCTGCTAGAATGCAGGATTTAGCCTCATCTTAATCTCCTCTTATTTATATTTCCCCTCGTGGAGTTGAGAACCGCATGTACTGGTGATAAGTCAAAACTACCCCCTTCAACTGATGTACCCATCGCCTCCCAATGATGGCATTGTATGGGGACAGAGCTTCCACCACACTGAATTTTGTCATGATACTTATTGGTCTTGCCATAACATCTATCTCAATTTCTCCCTTTGGTTTTGATGTTATACCATTGAATCCGTAAATTGTATAACAGGATGGGGTCAACTGATCTTCTTTCAATCCCATTTCTCGGAAAGTATCATAAAACATAACATTTAGCGAGCTTCCCCCATCCATAAGAATTTTCCTTACGTTCCATCCGGATACTGGTAACGTAAGTAATAACGGATCATTATGCATCTCTACCTCTTGATCAACCTCATCCGCGGAGAAAGTTAATGGGGACGCCATCCAATCTTCCCATGACTCAGTAACCCTTCCCATGACTCTGAAGATTTCGTGATTGCGGACTCTTTTACGTAGTTTCTCATTGATCGCTGCATTCATGGATGGTTGGTTTGATTCAGAAAAAGAAATCATATCGATAGTTTGGTTGTTGTGAGGAATATTGACAGCTTTTCCCTTATCAAGCCTTAATGAAGGATCAGGTAATTGAATGAATTCCTTTAATTCCCCTGCGTCAATCATCCTTTGCACTAGAGAGATTAGATTTCTGCATTGGTTGGTTAAATGTCCCCGATAACTATGGTATTCACAATACTCTTTAGAATTTTCGGTATATTCAGGCTGATGTTCTTTTGTTCGCCGCGATTGAAAATCCGGCTTGTTCTTTATTACCTTTAAAACTTCGGAATAAGGGATGTTGAGTTTAGTAAATACTCGCTCTTGAAATTCTTGTAAATTTTTTTTCCTTCCATCTGTCTTTGGCCGTTTTGACTCATTATTTTCAATTTTGCTTGCAAACCTCTTCCCTGACCCAGATGAAGGCTCTATTGAATTAGTTCTTCTCGCATTTCCTTGCTGCTGTGATACTACTCTTGGATATTGCCTCTGAATGTCTTGTAACCTTGCACACATTTCAATGATTTCTCTAAGGTGCCCTTCACTTTTTGGGTTGGCGTTATGAATATCAACAAAAAGATGGCTTTTCCGGTCAGCTATTCCCCACTTATAATTTTTAATGCCGGCGTCTGCGGTAACATCCCCGATTGCTTGACAAACCGTATGTCAACGATCTGTATAATCACGAATAGTTTCTTCTGGCCACGAGGCGAGGGAGTACAATCTGTCCATTCCCGAATCTGTGGGTCTGTTGTACATATACGCCTCTAAAAACTTTCGAATTAACTGTGCGTATAAATGCATAGACTTTTCTTGCAAATTATCATACCATGATAACGCCAATCCTTTCAAATTCCGACACATAATTGCATCATCTTTCCCCCATCGTGCCATGATACGGTTATAATACTTCAAATGAGTAGTTGGGTCTCTGGTACCATCATAACACTCAAAAATAGGAGTGTTACATTCTTGGGAGATTGGTGCATAAGCCAAATGTGGTGCCAATGGTAATCGCTTGGCTTCCCTTAACACTTCCTCTATTCGTCCATATTCTTTATTTTTTAAATTCTTTATTTCTTCCCTTATTTGTTCCATAGCTTCAAAGCATTTTTGCCACTTATCATGTTGCGAACCTGAGTCCCCATGATTTAACCTGTCATGTCTAGATTGTTGAGATGCGGATTCCATTAACATCATTGTTTGATCCCGATTGTCTCTCTCTCTCCTCCTCGTGGGTCCAATGGAGCTTTCTTCTTGCCCCTGTGTTTTTATTCTAGTTGATCCCGCACCATGTTAGATTGTTTCCTTTAATACTTGATTTTCTCTAGTCAGGAATGCAATTTTTTCAGTGCAAGTCTTTTGTTGTTTACGCATCTCATTCATTTCTTCCATCAGTCGTTGCAGATGATCAATTGTGTTTTGTGTATTCTCTTCAAATGATGAAATATCTGTGTGACTATCTGAATTATTTTGTTGATCATTAGAATATTGTTTTCCTTGCGAGGTTCCTATCAATTTTCTTTGTTGGAGAACCCCTCTTGCATTATTCCCTTGATTTCTCGAACTTGCTTCTTGAGACATAACTCCTGTTTATGTAAATCCTTTTATAATGTTTCTGCTCCTTTCTGTTTCAGCCTTTTGGTTGCTATTGAAAATTTCTTTCCAGAATCCTAAGAGAGCTCAGATAATTAATTACATGTTTCCAGAAATGGTTCGTTTAAAAATAAGGGTAATTAATATGATCTAATTTGAAAGACGAAAATCCCCTTCAAACCAAGTAAATTTTTCTTTTTTACCTCAAATCTTATAAATTCGTATACAAACAAATTTACGTGAAATCCAAATAACTCAGTTAAATATTAAATTTTTTCGAGTGACTTAAGTCAAAAACTTAATAACTATGATCATACAACTTAGAATTTTGTGCACCTAATTTTTCTTTTATTGCTAAGACTCTGAAATATTGTGTTTTATTCAACAAAATTCTTCGATAAAATATAACTTTCTAAGAAAAAGCTTTTTTCTAAAAAGTAAAAGTTTTTGACAGGTAGAATAAATTCTTTACTCAATCCCTGTCCTGTTTCTAGCGCCAAATTGTGATCACCAAACATACAAAGGAAGTGGTGTCACAACCAAAATTGCTTCAAAATGACAATAGTACGATAACTAAGATGAATCGATGCACAATAAAAAATATAAATAATGAAAGACAATCACTATAATAACAAGATGACACAAAGATTATAGTGGTTCCACAGTTTAACTGTTTACATCCAATAATAAAATGATTAGATTTATAAATAAGATCAAACTTTTATCAATACAAAATAAGAAGAAATATAGAAATTTGGATAAAAGAAACATTTTCTAACCAATAAATCATAATTAAAATCCACTACTCTAATTAGAATCAGAAAATCTCGTATGTATCATACCTAAGCTCTTTAGTCTTCTTTAACGCCTTCTCTCCGTTTTTCTCTTCCGATTTTCCAACCCCTTTTCTTGTTCATGATTTTGGTATTTATAGCCAATTCAAGGGATCCCGCTAATTAACTTCGCCACCTGTTCATTCCTATCTATATTTGATGAGTCATGTAATCCCGCAAGTCTTTCTTAGTGTATTACTTATCATCCCGTAGCTTTTTTACGGTCTGGTCCCGTAGTCTTCCTTCGGTCTTGCATTTATTATCCCGTAGTTCTCCTTCGGTCTTGTATTTTATTATTACTTTCAGATTAGGATTATAGCATGTCTGACACGCAGCTTCTAATCAGTGAATCATCATGCTTTGGTCATTTTTGTCCCGTAACTTGTAGAGTCGACACATGTTTCTCGGGTCAATATTCATCATTACACTTTAATGAGTCACACTTTTCCCGCACCCTGGTGTCAATCATGCAGTTAAAGTTATCTGTTTTAATCAGAGCTCTTTCCCGCAACATATGCATTTAATGTTGTTACTTTCCCGTAACCTACGTGTTACTCATGCATCAATTATGTCAGACTTTATATCCGTCGACTTTTCAGAATTCCTTTACAAAGTTTTGTTCGGGTGCTTCTCTTCGTACTTTAATTCATTACTCCTTTAATAATTCCTGGACACGTGTCAATCGAGATTTATTCTCTCACAATATGCATGCTATGCTTACTTGAGCAAACTATATAACCACACGAAATGGCCGAGCTGGTGTCAAAGTTTTTCGTTCCGGGAGGGTTAATTCTCTTTTGCAATGGAGTCATGTACCCGGCAGTCCATTTTTGATAGTTGTTATTTAGTTAGCCCTTATCCAGGGTTAGCCCTTATCATTTCAGTCTTGAGAGTCTGATATCTCGGGAGTAGTGGCAACGGCTAGTGATGATGCCATATTACGTCAGGTGAGTTGTTAGTTGGAGAGACAGGGACCATAGGGTTAGCTTAGTCTAAAATAAATGTAAGGATTGGTCCTTTGTGTTTTATCTAAATAACTATTTCTAGCAGAGTTTACTGTTTCTTTTCTTCTTCAATATAACTTGTACTACTAGATCAATACAAATGGGCACATAAGAAACTAAGGAAAGGCTTATATCCAATCCTTCTTAATTTTCAACAGCCTGCATCGTCTCTATTTTCTTCTTCAGATAAATTTGGTCATTATATTTCGTAAGGGTGAGCATGGGCCGGTATGGACCGGTTTTCACCTCATCCGCATCTAATCCAATTCATTACGGATTTTAAATTTGACATCCTCATCCAATCTAGCATCCAACGGATTTGTATCCAATGGATGCACGGATGAACGGATTGGATGCGTATAATCCAATTGATTTGTTTTATAATTAAAATTTATAATAGAGAAATAAAGCTTGAGATGTGGTAGTTTTTTTTTTGCTTTGTTTCTTTGTTACTCTCAAAAGACAACAGTACAATGCAATATGCTGAATTATGGGAAACTTAGGACCTAACTAGAAAGGGCCTAGCACTGTATAACTCTTTCACTTTGGCATCTACTCCCTCCGTCCCATATTAGATTAAGGAGAAGGGTTTTCTCAAGTCCCAAATTAGTTAAAGATTTCAAAATTTTTCCCATAAACATTCCTGAGCTATCTCTGCCTCAATATCATGCACTAGTTTAGAAAACAGTGTAGGCTCAACTTACTAAATGCATATGCATATTCTCCACTATATATTTCTATATACTTTCAAAGCAAGTTTTCTTCTCATTAAAGACTAGACACTAAAAATTAGGAGCAGTTGTAAGTATAATTAAGGTTATTTGTGGAAAAAATATAATATCTTTCTTCTTCCTTAACCTGCGTGAAAAACCCTTTCCCTTCATCTAAAATGGGATGGAGGGAGTAATATCTAATGAAATTACATGATATACTAAAATCAAGCCCACCAAAGAACAAAGTAGTGAAAAAAGGTTTCTACCATTGGAGTTGCGACTACAACCAGGGGTGAGCATTTGGGATCGAAAAGAAACTATCACATCTCAAGTTCGACTCTTTGTCAATCTAATGGGTCTGGATGTCCAATGGATTTTCGTGCTTGCACCCAGGCCCAATCCGTAATCTGTTGGATTTTAAAAATCTCATTCGCATCCATCCCATTAGCGAACGGTCAAAATATCCATCCGCAAAAATACGATTGGACCAGGTAAAATCCGCAGATTCCGGGCCAAATGATCACCTCTAATATTACTTCGCAAAAGCGTTATCAACACTAAAACCCCTTCCCCATGAAGTTTCTTAAAGTGGGAATTGAACAAATATCCCCCATGAAAGTTTGGTCTATTTGTTTATCACTAGTTAAGCTTCTCAATGCAGTTCGAAGAAGATATTTCTGTAAATACCAAAAATACCCATATAAAATTTATTTTGCAGGAGTTAAAATTGCAATGCAGACTTTATTCCCTATTTTTTTTTTAATTTAAGACGAGAGAAGAATTCTCAAAGAAGATTTAAGAGATCAATTTAGCCTCTCAAGTCTAACAAATTCTATATCAAGATCTTTGTTCTTAATTTAATCTCTTGATTATCTCGTACTCCTAAATTATTTTATCTCATATTCCCATTAAGTTGTCATGCTTTGTTTTTTAAGTTTGTAGAAAAAAGAAGAGAGTAAATTTTTTGATATTGGGGGTTTACCGGTTTACCATTTCAATAGGCAACAAAGAGATTTCGAAGAAGACATATCAATCTTATATACTAAGCTTATACCAAAAGAGAAGTTCTAAAAAAATTCCGGTACATAAAACCCCTAATCTTAAGAAGTGATTTGCTTTGTGTCCTTTCTTTTTCTCTTCTGAGTTTTAAAAGAAATCCAAAATAACATCTATGAAACTATACCCATTATCATATTAGTGCGATAATTCAAATTTCACCAACGATCTCTGGTTAATTTGAATCCAATTGATAAGTTATGTTCGATCTGTATTAAAACTTGAGAGAGAAGAAGAAGAAAGGAGACATAGAGGGCGTGGAAGAACAAAAAAAAACAAACAAAGTTTTTATTAGAAAAGTAAACCAATAGGTTACAAGTTTTTCTCCACATGTGATACTAGCCATCCACGTCTTCTTGCCACATTGGAATGCGTGGAAGTAACTAACGAAACGCGCATTTTGTATCATTTTCATTCTATCATTCAAGCTTAGGTATTTACTATTTTTCTAATCATGTCGATTTTATCATTGACTTTGTTAGTTGATTTTCTCATTTGTTACAGATTTAAAATTATTTTTGTTCTCTAATTACAAGTTTAGATGTAAGTTTTTCGGGTTATTTTGTATTTCCTCCCCCAATAATTAAGATTATTTATTTACATTACCTCCCCTAAAAATTTAAAATATGTAAAATATTCTATTGTTAACTTTTCCATCCCTTTCCTAGTTAGGGTAATCATGTGAAGAGCATGTGTGTAATTTTTTTTATAATGTAACCTGAACTATACCCAAAATACCTTTCTAGTGTAAACAAATTTAAGACACATGTTTAGTCCAATGGTCAGATTTTGTCCAAAAAATGGTCATGCACGATTAAGGTTTCATTAAATGTATGGTTTGTAAGAAAACCACCATGAACAGATCAGTTTCAACCCCTCGGTCATCAATGTCACCATCTTACCTAATACTCTCATATATAAGTTAGTGTAGAACGAGCTAGATTAAGCAGAACGAGATAGATTTTCGACTGGATGTTGATTGCTAATGATTTGATTGATTCTATATTAAAAAGTGGGAAGCCTGGTCTTCTCTGTAAAATCAATTTTGAAAAGACTTTTGATCATATAAGATGGTCTTTCTTAGATGAGGTTGTATCTAAGATGGGTTGTGGTGTTAGATTGAGGAAATTGATTCAGTGTTGTGTTGAACATGTAAGATTTTCTATGCAGAAGCTATGAAGATTATTCAAAAGGAAAAAAAAAGGCATTATTGGACAAGGTGATCCTTTTTTTTTAGCTGCTGGTGAAGCTTTAACTCAGCTTATGAAAAAAGCTATCTGAAGGTTTTGAGTGGTTTTCAAAGGGAAATTGACGGTACTATGATAAGTCATCTTCAATTCGAAATGACACTTTAATTTATTTTTTTAGATGCAGATGTGGAGCTAGTTAAGTTTCTAAGGCTTATTTTTTTATGCATTGAGCTCATCTATGGTTTGAAGATCAATTTCAACAAGAGCCATATTAATGAAGTTGGTGGTATCAATAAATTTTCTTCTTTTACAATGATATTCTTTCAACTATTTACTTAGGTCTTCCCTTAGGTGACAAGTACAAAAGGGTTGCTAAGTGGGATAAAATTATTGATAGATTTAACAAAAAGGCTAGTAAAATGGAAACATCCGGTGTTATCAAGAGTATGTAAAATTACTGTTGTGAATAATGTGATTTCTAGTTTACATGTTTATAACATGTCTTTTTTTTGAAATGCCAAGCTCTATTGCTAATGAGCTTAAAAACTTATGAGAAACTTGCATTTGGTTAAATGGAATATCATTTGTAAAAAGAAAAAAATGGTGACTAAGGTATTAAGAATTTGAAAAATATGAATGATGCTCTTGTTATTAAGTGGCCGTGGAGATATGTCAATGAGGAGAATGTGGTATTCAAAAAATAAGGCTCTGTTGTTTCATCTGCAATTCACAAAATGTACATCTAGAAGTTACACTCCTAAAAACCTAGATAACTTGAAATTTGTTGGAAAGGTATCATTCAAATATTTCCATAAAAAAGTTTGATTCTTCGAGGGATGTTTAAGTTCCACATAGTTTTCCAAAAAGATTTGGAATAGTCAACGATAGCTTTATTAATTCTTGGATTACTAAGCTTTGCATACATAGATTTTACGGTGAAATTCACATCTACTGTTAACTGCCATCTAATTTATTTTTATTGAGTTTCTCATTTTTGTCTAAAAACATATTAATGTTTAAAATTTTTTATGAGTTATAGAAAAATGGAAACAAGAATTGAGGATGTTTAAATTCTACTTTTTGTTGGTATCAATTAAATTTGCAACAAAATTTTTGTCATGTTTCCGGTGTATTATCTCTTTCTCTTTTAGGATCACGAGATGTAAAACTGAAACTAGATAGTGTTTGTTTCTCTAAGCTTCTTCTGTTAATCTCTTCGATCAATTAAATAACAACAATGTGATAATGGTGAAAAATCATTTTCATTAACAACATAGAAGATAAGCTTCATTAGTTCTTTAAGAACGTTATTACAGGTATTTATAGAAAGCATTAACCGAATAAACTAAATTAGCTAAACTAACACACGTACATAAAGAGTGTGTGCAATATAAAGAACATAAAGAATCACGTGAGTTCAGAAGATGGAAAAGAGTTGTTTAAATTCTTAACCTACACCATAATCTTGCGTATCCTGCATCACAACATTCTGTGTGTTATCCCCCCTCAAGCTCATGGTGGAGCAACACACTGAGTTTGACTCTGAGCAGCTGAAACCTAGGACCATGGAGACCCTTGGTAAAAATATCTGTAATTTGATCCAAAGTATGAACATAGTAAACATCCAGAGCCTTAGATTAAACCAGTTCCATAATAAAATGATAATCCAACTAAACATGCTTTATTCTGGGATGCATAACAGGGTTTGCAGCAGGACCGATAGAGTTAATGTTGTCACAGCCTAGTTTGGGTGCTCTGAGATTGTAAAAAGGATATCCTTAAGAAGATAACATATCTAGACTATTTCAGCAGCACTATGAGCAAAAATATTGTACTCAGCTTCAGTGCTGGACCTTTCCACAGTAGTTTGCTTCTTGGAGGACCAAGAAATGATGTTTGAACCAAGAAATATGCAGTAGCCTCCAGTGGATCTTCTATCATCAATACAACCTACCCAATCTGCATCTGAGAATCCTAATAGAAATAAATCACCCTTGGTAAAATGCAAGCCAAAACTGATAGTACCTTTTATGTATCTAAGAATTCTTTTGGCAGCAATAAAATGAGAAGTCCTTGGATGTTGCATATGTTGACAAACCAAATTAAATGCAAATGAGATCTCTGGTCTGGTCCAAGTTAAATAGTGCAAAGCACCAACAAGAGATATGTACTCAGTTGGATTATCCAATAATTCTCCAGAATCTTTTCTCAATTTCTCAGATGCTGCAATTGAAGTCTGACAAGGCTTAGCTCCCTCCATATGATGCTTATGTAACAAGTCAAGAGCATACTTGGTTTCAGAAAGAAAAAGAGAAGAAGTGGTTCTTCTAACCTCAAGACCCAATAAGTAATGGAGATAACCCAAATCCTTTTTAGGAAATTTAAGTTAAAGTTGAGTGATAACATGTTGCAGAAAAACTGAAGAACTACCAGTGAGTAAAATGTCATCAACATAAAACAAATCCACTGTGATTTGAGAACCCAAGTTGTGAACAAATAGAGAAGAATCTGAGAATGAATTCTTAAAATCAAGTGACAAAAGAGAAGCACTGAGTTTCTCATATCAGGCCCTTGGAGCTTGTATAAGGCCATATATTGCTTTGTGCAGAAGACAAACATGGTTTAGGTTGGACTCATCAATAAACCCAGGTGGCTGATCCATATACACCACCTCCTTGAGATCACCATGTAGAAAATCATTGTTAACATCAAGTTGATGTATTGGCCAGTTAAACTGAAATGCCATAGATAAAATTACCCTGATAGTAGTGGGCTTAGCTACATGACTAAATGTTTCATAAAAATCAAGTCCTTGTTGTTGATGATAACCCTTGGTAACCAATCTAGCTTTGTATCTATCAATTGTCCCATCTGTATTGTGTTTAATCCTAAATACCCATTTACATCCAACAACATTATCAATTCCAGTTGGATCTACAAGAGACCATGTCCCTGCATCAACTAAGGCCTTGTACTCAGCAGTAGATGCAATTCTCTACACTTCCTCCTTATTTGCAGTACTAATAAATGTGGGAATAAGAGTAACTTGGCTCACAAGTGCAACATCCAATGGATGCTTAGTTGCAAAGTAAGACTTTGGTGTTCTAGTATCATTCTTACCTTTAGTAGTCATTCAATGATCATTCTTAGTGAGAGGAATAATTGGTGGAATAGTGGAGATAGTAGAATCAGTGAGTAAAGAAGGAGTAGAAACTGCAGAAGGCAGTGGATCAACAGAAGAGGATTGAGCTGCCAATAACTGATAAGGAAAAGAATCCTCATTAAAAGCGACATTCCTAGAAATAGAGATAGTGCCAGTAGCAGGATTTAGACACCTATAGCCTTTATGATTGAGACTGTAACCATGAAAAATGCAGTGCTTGCTTCTGGGTTGTAATTTGTTGGTAGTATATGGTTTTAAACAAAGAAAGCAAGCATAACCAAAAACTTTGAAAAAGGCATAGTCAGGCATTTTGTTAAAAAACTTTGTAAATGGTGTAGTGAAATTGATGGATTTAGTAAGAAGTCTATTGATGGGATAGTTTGCAGTTTGAAGACCCTCAACCCAAATTGTTGTAGGTAAACCAGATTGTAAAGCAATGTTCTAGTGACCCCTAAAAGATGTTTGTGCTAGACTTCAGCCACACCATTTTGCTCACGTGTGTGGAAAATACAATTCATGAGTGATGACTTTGGATGCACAATAAAGTTTGAGAAATTTGTTTAAGAATTCACCATCATTGTCTGTTCTAATGTAATAACAGGACAAGACAATAATTTCTCAATTCTAGTCACAAAAGAAACAAATGCATGTTTGAACTCTGATTTAGAAGACAAAGGAAGAATCCAACAATATTTAGTATATTCATCAACAATATTAGCATAGTAAAAACTACCTGACACATAAACAACATGACAAGGACCCTAAAAATCCATATGCAATAACTCAAGAGGTTGTGTAGCATTTGTACAAGATAGTTGAAAAGGAAGCTTCTGACTTCTACATAGTTTGCAAGCATTGCATAAAAATGGTTTATTAGCAATATTAGGTAGATGCAGTAATCTACATAGTCTTTGCATGGTTTGAAAAGAAGGATGACTAAGTCTTCTGTGAAAAAGAGCACTGTCACTTATTGTGGATGAAAGAGCATGATAAGATGAGCTGAAGAAGATAGGATAGAGACCATTTCTATATGGACCTTGGAAAAGAGTCTTCCAAGAGGTCTGATCCTTCACAAAGAAGCCATGAGAATCAAGAGTTAAAGAGCAATGATTTTCAGAAGTAAACTTATGTATGGATAACAAGTTATGAGAGGATTGAGGTACTAGAAGGACATCATTTAGAAGAAAAGAATGATCATTAACATTTCTACTAGTATTTCCTTTATGAGTTATGGATATACCTTCACCATTAACAGTATGGATAGTCTCAGACCATCATAAGGAGTAGATTCTTGTAGAGAAGTGGCAGCAGAATCATTATGATTATTAGCACCACTATCAACAATCCATTCTTCAGTATCAAAGATATCAGCTGCAAGTAACATAACACTAATATTGGTTGGTTTTGGTCTCCCTTAGTATGAAAAGTTCAATCTATGATTGCAAGTGGTTGCAATACGACCAGAAGAATTGCAAATCTGACACACAGGCCTGTCACTAGAAGTATATCCCCCACCAGTAAGATTTTTTTGAAATATAGCAGGATTAGGATATCTACCTCCATTGTATCCTCTGCATCTAGAATAACCTCTTGAATTATAATAAGAACCTATAAAAGGAACTCTACTATTGTTAGCAATAAAATCCTTAGCATCAGATTCATCTTTTAAAATCTTAGATCTTTCAGTGACAACAACTTCCTCACTAAGTAAGTTGTTGTGCAACTCAATACAAGTAACTGGTGATTGCGGTATCTCATGGAAGTAGAAAAAGGTATATACTCATAATTTAAATCTTTTATTGTAATGACTACCAACTCTTTATCGGAAATAATTTCTCCAACAACAGCTAATTGATCTGATAAAGGCTTAATTTCATTGATTAAGGTTGGAACAGATCTGTTACCTTGAGTAAGAGACAAAAGTTTGGTACATAATTGAATTGAATGAGTTGAGGAAGCTCTTACAAATCTTTCCTCTATACTCTTCCATAGTTCATGAGATGATGTAGATCTAGAGAAATAAACAATCACTGAATCTGAAATCGTAGAATGTATCCACATAATGATTGTGAATCTTCATCTAATCAATCTGAATACACTGGATTTTTAATTCCATTAGTTTGATTTCTTGGATTGGTGAACTGTGGTGGACATCCAAAAGGTCCATCGAGATACTTCATTAACTTGTACTTCTGAACAACAGGTTGCATAAGATTTCTCCTGGTTATAAAATTATCTACTTTGAGCTTAAGATGAACAAAATTCATTAACTGATTCAGAGGAATGTTCGAAAAATAATATGATGTAGGATTTTCCATCGTTGAAGAAGATGGAAAGTGTCCAATCATTCGGAAACTGAACCGGAAAGTAGATCTGAAGAAGAAGAAGAAAGAAAGCTTCTATGATAAAACACAAATCATCACTGAATCTTGATGAGAAAACTCAAACAAGAAGATGAATAAGAAGAAGAAATCTCTAAGAAGAGATGAAGGATCGATGAGGAGTTTAAACAAACCCTAACTATCTGATACCATAACAACAGTGTGATAATGGTGAAAAATCATTTTCATTAACAACATAGAAGATAAGCTTCATTAGTTCTTTAAGAACGATATTACAAGTATTTATAGAAAGTGAAAATAACTATAGAATCCAAGTTTGGTTCCTCTCTCTTCCGTAAACCCATCATTTAGATGGTTTATATATGTAGCCCAATCTATAAGATGGACGGTTAAAAATAGATCAATTAGACTGATGGGGTATATTTATAATTTATGGATGACTAAACTGACCTTTAATGTATTATTAATAAAAAGTTATTTTTTATTATTACACGGTCAAATTAGTAATGGTCAAATTAAAAATATGTTACACGGTCAAATTACCTACTTTTGTGGTCAATTAATTATATGCCATTTCACAGTCAATTAGTTTTATATAATTTTTCTGGCAGTTACACGGTCAAATTATATACTCCGTGGTCAAAAGGATATATAATTTTTCTGGCAGTTACACGGTCAAATTATATACTCCGTGGTCAAAAGGAAGATAAAGTTGATGTCTCTATAAATCCAGAAAGGATTTGGAAGCCTGGATGGTGTTTTGGCTTCCAAGTAAGAGAGAAACCATTACAAAGATTTTTGTCAAAAGACTGAATTATTATGCTTTGTCGGAATTTCTTGTTAAACTTGTGCAGAATGAGAAGAAGAGGAAGAGAAAGAGGCACGAGAAGGATGCAAAATCAAAAAAGAAAGATTCCAAGTTTCAAAATTGTAATTTTCGTACCTGTGTTATAATAGTAACAGAGCTTGTGGAAAGGATGGGATTCAGATATTTTGCTTTTCTTTGCATTTTCTAACTGGCAGAAACTTTCCATGTCCTGCATTGATTTAGATGTTTTGAGCCGAGCTTATAATATGTCTCATGTTTAGTTTTGTTAATGGAGGAATCTACTCTTTAATCTTAAAACTTCATCTTATGCCTTTTTTGCGACTATATTACAGGAAACTACGTAGTATGTATTATTTTCTCTTTCCTTTTCATTTTTCTGCTGTTAATTGGACATCCCAAACATTATTTTGGATAAAAATTAATTTTTCACGTGTATTGTTTTGTGTGACAAATGAAATTTTCACTGTGTTTGGTTGATAAATTATCTTTTCACCCGTTGCGATTTTCATCAAATACAACTGATTCCAACAGACGAGAAGTGTAATTATCACTTAAATTTTTTGAAAACTTGAATTTCTCAAGTAACCAATAATAATTGGGATTTTTACTAATTTAAACAAATGAAAATTGTAATTATCACTAAATTGTGAAAACTAAAATTTTCAATGACCGGTGATAATTACAATTTTCACAAAACATATCCAATTCCAACAAATAAAAATTATAATTATTCATAAATTGTGAAAACCAGAATTTTCAACAACCTTTGATACATGAAGAAGTTACAACTAATTTTTGTCTACTAAAAAATCAGAATTCCAACTATTCAAAATCAGAAATTGATAAATTAAATTTCATAAATTTTGGGGTTTATATATCCCTATATATTTGCTATTGATTTTTGTTTAACTCAGTTAAAACAAGGTCAATTTTAACTGATCAAAAATATAGGGAATTTTTTTCTTTCTTTCTTTAATGTGATAATTATTAAAAACATAAAATTTTTATTTAAATTAAAAGTTAGTTTGATAAACTTGATACTGTTTTTAACAAATTATGAATTTCACATTTAATGTGTCTTAATAGTGGGTTTGAGATACCCTTTATAGAAAACATTAACCGACTGAAAAAACGCAGCTAAACTAACACATGTACAGAAAGTGTGTGTCAGTACAAAGAGCATAAAGAATTACGTGAGAAGAGTGTGAGTTCAGAAGAGGGAAAAGAGTTTTTTAAATCCTTAACCTACACCAGAGTCTTGCGTATCCTACACCACATCATTCTGTGTGCCATCACTAAAAAGACATAAAAAAATTAAATACCAGAAGAACAATTTGCAACAACGACGGAAGGAGAATATTAAAGATAAGGCTTATAATTAATTATGCTGATAAGTCATTTAAATGACCAAAATACCCATTATTTCTTCCACCTGTTGAACATTTATGTGTGGCCAATTGTAAACTCGTATATAGTCATGTTTCCGAAATCCGATGTACTGTCTCTTTCTCTTATTGGAACACGAGGTTTATATTATTCTCTGTGTATCTTGATTTGCCTTTAATGAAAATCGAGTTAAAAGAAAAAAAAAACAACAGGTTTTTGCACTCCGGTATATCTAGATCTGCATACCTTCATCATGTTTTGAGTTTTTTTTTTTTTTTTTGGAAATGAGAGGGGGTTAAGGGGACCCCAACCAACAGAAAAGGAAACAAGAACAAAAAAGAACAAAACCAAAAACAATAAACAAAACAGACAGAAACAAAACAGGCCCTAACAGAAGGGGCCCACAAAAGAGCTCATCCAGGAGTCCCTGTGCTAGTCATGGTCTTACAGTAATAAATTTTCCCTGCGGCATCTTCAGTCACAATTTTCTTGAAATCTTCATCAAGAGAGTTAAGGTCAATAACCACAAAGTTCCCATCTGGCTTCAGGCTAGCAAGATGATCGGCAGCTCTGTTCGCTTATCTGTAAGTGTGTTGAGCCTTACATGATGAGAACTTGGACATAAGGCGTTTTATCGACTCCCAGACGTGATGGAAGTTCCAAGGAGCCTTGGCCGACTCATTCGAAAGAAGGTTGATGACATGCTTAGAATCAGATCTGATGGAAATCCTTGGATAGTTATTGTTGGCAGCTGCCTTGAGCCCGGCTTCCACTCCTTGGATCTCATGCAACATAATATCTACGGGATTTGTACTCCCTGCGACAGCAGCCATAGGAACACCATTCGAGTCTCTAATGATGGCCCCATATCCGGCAGAAGTATCATTTAGATCTTCATCTGTGTTAATGTCTACTTCCCCATCCTCTGGTTTGTGCCAGGCACACGGGATGTAGCTAGTGTTCACGAAGTCAACTGTCAAATTCCACACAGAGGATAAGACTCTGTTATCAAAATTGTCTATCAAGGAATGGGAGCTAGAGGCCATCTTGAGCTTAACATCCTCAACTATTTTATAAAAGATCTGGTCCGTGAGGAGAGTCTTCCGAGTAAAAATTATTTTTCTCTTCTCACACCATATGTGGTAGATGAAGGCGTTGAAAAAAAGCTTCCTAATTGTGTCGGTTGTCTTGGTTCCTTTTATATGGAGAATGCACCATTTAATCTTCTTTTCCCAATCTGTATGATCCAAACCTCTTATCTGCAGAAAACGAAGGAGTTTGTTCCAAATGGTCTTCGCATAATGACATTTGAAGAGGAGATGAAATTCATCACCGAGCATGAGATTGTACATGACACAAGTTGGATCTACCTCCATTACCCAAGATAAGAGCTTGTATCTGGTCTTCAATCCTCTGTGGAGATCCATCCAGACCACAAAGCAGTGTCTCGGTATGCAATTAGGAAACCACACCAAATGATTCCATTCGGTGTCCAGACAATTTTAAGGAATTGTAAGTGTCCTTGAGGGTGTACTCACTTGAAGGAACCGCTGTCCAGATAATTTTATCCTCTATTTGAGGATCGGTTCTTGTATTGGTAATATCAAGAGAAATGTTGCCTAGAGCATTGGAGAGATTTGGAGAGAGGTCCCATTCGCCATTATCCAGACATCTACTGACCTTTGCATCCGCATGATGAGAGGAATCATAAGACATCTGAGAGGGGAAAAAGTTGAGAAGGTTACCTTGTGGGAGCCATTTGTCTTTCCAGAGTTTAATGTTATTCCCGTTGCCAATCAAACGGAGGATGAATTTGGAAGCCATTCCTCTGTGGTCAAGGATTCGTCTCCAACACCAGGAACAGTCTGCGGGGGTTTTGATATGCCAAAACTCCTTGTTCTTGATGAGATTTTTGCTGACCCATTTGACCCAAAGGGTGTCCTTGTTGCTGACAATATCCCAGGTATGACGTAGATTGGCAGCCGCATTGGTGGTCTCAAGGCATCGGATGCCCAGTCCTCATTCCTTTCGTGGAGAGCATATAGTATTCCACTTGATCGCTGGTTGTTTGTACATTAGATCGATACCTGCCCACAGAAACTTCCTGAATATAGAGTTAAGACAATTCAGAGTTTTCTTGGGGAGGACGAAACATGAAGTCCAAAAGATTAGCATACTGCTCAGAACTGCCTTTATGAGCAGGATTCTGCCTGCGAAAGATAAGGCGCGATCTTTTCAAGATTTGATTCTACTGATGACATGATCGGTAAGTGGCAAGCAGTCCGAGTGCGTCAGTCTGGTGGATAGCAAGGGGAAGCCTATGTATCTGACAGGAAACTTCCCAACTTCAAAACCAAGGACAGATCTGATGCTGAAAGCGTCGTTGTTGTTCACCAAAGAGAGGAAAATATTGCTCTTGTTGTTGTTGACTACCAGCCCTGTTCTAACGGAAAATTTCGTAAGAGTTGTTGCTAGAGATATGGCAGATTGCACATCTCCCTTCATGAAGACCATGAGATCGTCCGCAAAGCAGAGGTGCGTGACAATAGGGTCCCTGCAATTAGGGTGAAGGTTGAAGAGCCTCGCCCCTACTTGCTTGAGAATAAGGGAATTGAAAACCTCCATAAGCATAACGAAAAGGTGAGGAGACAGAGGGCCATCCTTGCCGGATTCCCCTCTTCCCTTCAATGTATCCGTGTGCCGATCCGTTCACCGTTATAGAGAACTTCGGAGAGGTAATGCACATACTTATCCATTCTATGAACTTCTTTGGTATTTTGAACTTTTGAAGAGTGATGAGAATGGCGTCCCATCTAATACAATCATAAGCTTTCCTAAGATCTATCTTTAACGCACATCTTGCCTTTCCATTGTCCCTGTGGTAATTCCTGAGCAACTCATGAGCCAGCATGATGTTATCCTGTATGGATCTCCTAGATATGAACGCCGACTGGCAGGGGCTGACCACCTTCTTCACAACTTGTTTGAGTCTGGTAGCTAAAATTTGAGCTATGCATTTATACATGACATTGCAGCAAGCTATTGGTCTGAAATCATTTAGAGAAAAGGCATTAGATAACTTAGGAATTAGAGCAAGAAAAATGACATTTACCTCTCCCAGGAGTTTAGCACTGGCAAAGCAACTCTTGACCGTCTTAATAAAATCAGGACCCATTATCCTCCGGCTGCTTTTGAAGAAAAGGGAAGAGTATCCAGAATAGGAATGATAATATATATAGTATAACCATAATCCATATCCATAAATCAGAAATTAAAAATACATAGTACTGATGGGTAATATATGTATAGTCAGATTGTCAGAGTAAATAGATCACTCGACAAGTATTAGATATACAACCATGCAGGAACTTTATTATACGTATACATGCATCTATATATATATATATATAAACCGATATTAGTAGTCTGCTACTAATTTCTTCTTATGATGAATAACATATTTTGTTGCAGCTTTGGCCATGCGAACAAGACCTTCAACATTGATCAGTGGAGTAACATCGGGAGCAAACTGATCGGGAACTGTATACCTAACCATGGATCTGATAATACATGAGTTATGACCCTTGGGAAAAATTTGGAAACTTTCCATGAAAAATGTGACGCCCATGGCTAGATATCCACCTTCACTTTGTAATACCTCTTTCAGACGCCTACGGTTATCGATCGTCACAAAAATCTCTTTGTTCCATCGGGGTATGGACTCTGACATTCATCACAAAAAATGTGCAAGTTAAAAGAAGAAAACAAGAGAAGATAGAAATGAATGCAAAAGCAACTTATGAGCAAGGTAAGATCATATGTGCGTACTTTCAGGGTATACAATGCGAAGAAGGCTACCAACACCGCCGTTGCCTCGAAGTATTTCTATTTTCTCAAATACACCGGGAAGTATCTGAAAAAATATTGAGGAGCATGATTGGAGGCGAAGAGAGCCCATATCTCGTTTGCCGATGCGCCTGCTACATTTAAATCGTTAATAAGCGTGTACCTGAGGGATGCACCAGCTGCTACACCTAACTCGTTAATAAGTGTGCAGTTGAGCGATTCTCCAGTTGCATAACTTGTATTGATCGATGCTAAGAACAACAAAAAGATTGAGAAAACAATTTGGGACTTCATACAGTCCTTCAGTACTAAAAGCAAACTATATATTTTCAAATGAAATTCTGACTAATGTGGGTGAATTTTAGTTGAATAGAGGTTGGTTTTCGAATAGCCTCTCAGGTGCAATTTATAGAAATTTCCGAGGTTTCTCTGCTTCTTTTTGTGCCGGTACTTATTACACTATTATTACTGTACGTACTTGAATTCAATTTATTGCAAGTGGCTTTTACCTACTATTGGTGTTTATAATGTAACATAGGCCATATATATTATGCAAAAAAAAGAATTTCGGACCAATCAAACTAACCTAGCCAACAAACTGTTGATCTACATTCGGCATTTATATCAACCTAAAAGGTATATTTAACGTCAGAGTAGTTAGTAACAACAATTTTTTTTAAGGAAGAGGTACTCTTCTCAATTTCATTGATATAGAAAGATTGTATACATCATGTAAACCGGAAAACGATAATATAAACACAAACAAGAACACAAAGATATAACGTGGTTCAGCTTATAGCTTACATCCACGGAAGAAGATAAAGATTCATATACAGGGAAAAAATAACACCCACAATATATGACAGTGCATACTGTAACACAAAAGAAAAGAGTATAAGCATCACAAATTCTTATATATTCTCTTCTCCGCCAACACTCCTCCTCAAGTTGGTGCGAAAATATCAATTGAACCTAACTTGCCTAGTATTTCACGAAACTTCGAAGTTGATAATCCTTTTGTGAAGATATCAGCTAACTGCTGCTCACTGTGAACAAAGGGAGTGCAAATAATTTTGGCGTTCAATTTCTCACGAATAAAATGGCAGTCTACTTCAATATGCTTGGTCCGTTCATGGAATACCAGATTGATGTTATATGAATTGCCGCTTGATTATCGCAAAACAGTTTTATTGGTTGAGAAGAACCGAATCCTAAATCTCTTAAAAGGGAACAGAGCCAAATAATCTCACAAGTGGTTGGCACCATTGCTCGATATTCTGCCTCGACACTTGATCGAGAGACAACACTTTGTTTCTTACTTTTCCATGTGACTAGATTTCCTCCAACAAAGGTACAAAAACCTGTTGTAGATTTTCCCTCTACTGGACAACCAACATAATCAGCATCGGTTTACGCAGTAATGCAACTAGCCGTGACAGAATTGTGACCATTTTGCGCATCCAAATTCCTCTTCCAGGTGAACCTTTTAGATATTGGATAATTCGAGATCGACTGCGTTCATATGACTGATTTTAGGAGCATGCATGAATCGGCTAACCAAGCTTACTGCATACGAGATATCTGGGTTGGTCATCATCATATATATTAGTTTAGTGACCAATCTTTGAAACAAATTAACCAATATCAGACACTAGCTCTCTGACATCAGCAAGCTTACCTCCACTGTCATCGGTGTGTCAGATGGTTTAATTTTCATCTTTCCACTCTCCTGAAGAAATCTAATACGTATTTTCTTTGGTTAAGAAATATACCCTTATTTGAGTAAGCTACCTCTATACCAAGAAAATACTTTAATATACCCAAGTCTTTAATTGCAAACCTCTTGTGCAAGAATTTCTGTAACTTTGATATTCCTTGTTGATCATCACCTTTAATAACAATGTCGTCGACATAAACCAAAAGAATAATGGTACCTTCCATGCCCTTTTTAATAAATAATGATGGGTCTACAATATTGTTTTAAACCCACTAGTTTTGAGAACACCACTCAATTTCGCATACCAAGCTCGCGGTGACTGCTTAAGACTATAGATAGCCTTCTTCAGTTTGCAAACAAACACATAACGAGTCTCTTGAGAATGACCATGAGGTATACTCATATATATTTCTTCCTCTAGATCGCCGTGTAATTTTTTTTTTTTATATCCATTTGAAATAATTCCCAACCTTCATTTATTTCCAATGATAAAATAAAACAGGATGTATTCATTTTTGCAACTGGTGTAAAATTTTATGAGTAATCAACTCCATATGTCTGGTAAATCCCTTTGCAACTAACCCCGCTTTATAACATTCAATGGTTCCATCGCTCTTACACTTGAGTCTGTATACCCACCGATATCCACAGCTCTCTTCCCTACGGGCAATTTAACTATATCAAATGTGTTATTTTTATCAAGTGCTTGTAATTCTTCTTTCATGGATTTCCTCCAAACTGGTTTTGAATTAGTATCTCTGAAATTTACGGGTTCATAATCATTTGATAGTGCACTCAAGAATGAAAAATGAGGTTGGGTGACGATATCATATGTTATATAATCTTGTATAGGGTAAGAAACTGTATGATATGTAAGAAAATATTTCAACTTTTCTGATGGGTGAGTATTTCTTTGTGAACGTCATAAAACAGGAGGAACTGGAGTTGGTGGATCTGCAAATGAAGTCAAGGGTGAATTTGTATCATTATTGGACAACTCTTCAGGTTCAGATACTAAGGGTGAATTTTATTCACTACCCTCTAGCAATACATGCTCACTATTTTTGTTTGTTATCGGAGTACAATCTGTTGGAAGTGGTATTAAAAGAATCAGTGATAAATTATCTAAATACGCCCCTTGAGACCGATTCTCGGAATCAAGTTGTGGACGGAAAAATGATTGTGTTTCAACAAATCCAACATCACGAGAGACAACCAACTTTCGAGAAATAACATTATAACATATGTATCCTTTTTTGGTCGACGAATAACCAAAAAATACACAACGAGTTGCCCGAGCATCTAACTTATCACGATGAATTGCTTGAAGATGCACATAAAAAACACAACCAAGTACCCGCAGATGAGATGTGTCTGGCTTGTAACCCTTTAAGACTTCTGGAGACTTGAATTCGATGATCCGACTAGGTAGTCGATTAATTAGATAAGTGGCATTTAAAACCCCATGATACTAGTATCGTTTCGGTACATTCATATGAAGCATAATAGCTCTAGCGGTTTTAAGAATACGATGAAGTTTCCTTTCGGCTACCCCATTTTGTTGAGGCGTTCCCACACAACTAGATGGTGTATAATTCCGTGACTTCGAAGAAAGATGGGAAGTGTACCTTTAAAAATTTTTGTACTATTATCCGATATAAACACCTTAACTTTAATACCAAATTGAGTAACTACCATAGTGAAACTCTATAAAAGCTGATTAAACTTCAGTTTTTGATTTCAATAAGTGTAACCAAGTTACACGAGAAAAATCATCAATTAATACTAATAAATACTTGTATCCATCATAAGAATCAATAGGTGCAGAACCCTATAAATCTGAATGAACTAAAGAAAAAGGTTAACTAGAAACAGATATTGACTTAGAAAATGGTAGGCGAGTTTGTTTAGCAAATTGACAGGCATCATAAACAGTTGATACAACTGACAAAGATGGAAAAGGACTTAATAAAATACGAGAAGATGGATGCCCCAAACGATAATGAAGAATTTGATTTTCCAATGAGTTGATAGTATGCAAATCCTTATTAACAAAATTGAAGGGATTGAATAGGTATGACCCATACGAGTATATTCCTTCACCAATCAATTTCTTCGTCTTTTGATCCTAAAATATGACCGACGTGGGGGTAAATATAACATTGCAATTCAATACTAATATTAATGACCACCAAAAACAATTCAAATCCATGGCCCAAATGGTCTGGTCCAGCCTGCCCGAGTGTTTTAATGGTTGTGGGCGGATAATGATCACTAAATTATTAGCATTACCCAATGTCCGATAAATTTTATGGTTACTCAAAACGAAGCTCGACCTAGCCCGTTTTACATCATAAACAGTGATGCCTTTATCATCCTTGCTCGTCAAATCTAGGCTAAAAGTTTGAGATCCAAAATAAGTTTTGTGGAACCGTACTCAAATGTGTCAAATCCTGTTCAAATATTATCAAAGATAATAATATGCATTTAGCCATAGATCAAGTGGTAAAATCAGGATTTATTTTTGTGGGGCTAAAAGAATTTATCTAAGTGTGGCAATTTTTTTTGTTAAAAAAACATTTATAAATTTGTCAATTTTTTAATCTAGCTTTATTTTGTTTTTTATAATTTCAGGTTTTTATTATAGTTATATTTAAATTATAGACAAAAAAATGTCCATATACGAGTCCTAATATACTGATCAGAATTGAGGTCCAAACATTTAAACTAAGAGCGTCCACAGTGGGACGACTAGACCATCCGACTAAAGAGCAACAATTATACTCTTTACTCCGCCAGAAACGCAACAGTGCGGGAGTAAAATTTGATCGACGGTTGTCTAAGCTAGCGCCTGATGTTGGGCGCATAGCTAGGTATACGTCTAGTTTTACAGGCGTATGCCTGTGGAAACGTTTGGGTGGGGCGGACGCTTGATGAACGCTCGATGTGAGGCGTTACCCAAATGAACGCATGATGATAGACGCACCCTAGATGCTCGCCCCAAATACAGGCGCTCTCTTAGCCGAACGCCTGATGGGGCGGTATCATATCCATACGCCCGGTCATTTGTCTACGCGTGCAACTGGTTCGTATGCGGAAAAGGGCGGGTGCACGCTTAGCCATCCGCTTGAATAATCAGGCGCATCCCTATCCGAACGCGCGTCTCACCAGGCGGACGGCTGGGTGAACACCTGATAGGGCGGACCAATATATGTTCGTCTTGATTATCTTCTCCTCTCCAAACCACCATTTTTCTCTTGAACACTTCCAACAAAACAGACGAAATCCGCCCCCCACACCAATTTGTCAAACCAAATTTTCCCAAATCAAGCTCAACCCCTTATCAAAATTACAAAGGCTCGGTAGATTTGATACCAACTATTTGAAGTTACGTTTATTTCAAAGGAAGGTAATAACCTCAAACTACTATAAACTTTAATGGATTTTATAGGTTTACATTATTAACAATTGTATTTTTTTTGTTTATTAAATTTTTATGTATATTAAAGATTAATCATATGACTATGAAATAGATAAATTAGGTTTCTGAAATTGGGTATAATTCTAGGGTTTATGGAATATGTAAATTGGGTATAAAAAATTGATGAGAATTTGTTGAATTGAAGTTAAAATTGATTAAGTAGTTGGTTAATTTGAGTTGGGTTGTGGATAATTTTATGATTAATTGATTTGATATGATTTTTTATGAAATTTGGGAACTTAATTATGTTATTTTGCAAACTTATGAAATTGTCTACGAAAAGATCATAAAGGTTTATTGTTTAAGAGTTTGAGAGATAGATACCAAAAAAATCTAAATCAAACTCCCTCTTTTTCTTCTTATTAGCTGTAAAATTTAAATTCATATTTTCTCTCTTCATCGAATGTTCTTCTTTGTTGATTCTCGTAAAACTTAAATCACAGATTCTGAAGATGAACATGAATAGAGTTACAAGATGGGGACGAATTGGTTTGAATCCAGCATCAACTGAATCTAGAAGTGGTATAGTTGTTGGCCCACAATTGGTTGTTGATTTGGTGAATGAAGAAGTTCAATCACCAGTGATTGATAACAAAATGTTTGTTATAAGGAATCGAGCAAATTTGTTGGTCAGGGTCTTGACCCGTTCGATTGACGCTGGGGAGTTGATGAGTATTGAAAAACAAAAAGCAGTTCTAAAAGTGCTTAAGGAGATAGCAAAACCTGACGAACGAAGGTGTATGACGAGGAGGCCTGAATGTTTAGCACCATTTGGAGGGGATGTTGAAGAGAATGTTGGTCGTCGCACATCTATGAATTATGAACTTTGTTCTACCTAAATATTTTTATCTTTTAACACTTTGTCGTAGCGTTGTTGGTTATGGTGTTGAATCTTATTAGTGCTTTTATTATGAATATGAATCTTTTAATTTAGCTTGAATGAGTTGCTTGTAGTTTGTTTTTCTTTTTTATTTAGGAGAAGAGTAGATAGGCGAAAAAATGAGTGCTTGGTAGTTTTTTTTTATCTAAATTATTTAATTACTCGAAATTTAAAGTTTTCAGTAATTCAAGGAAATGGTACATTGGAAGTTCATTAACATTTAAGATAACACTATTAATTCAAAACTAAACTGAAAATAACACTATTAGTTCATAAATATTGAAACTGAAAACGTCATTCTTAATAATAATAGAAATTTTTAGGTTTTAGGTATTCCGAGAATCCTTTAAGGTTGACTTCTCTTTCTCTGCAAAATGTCTGCCTTCCTAAGTTCGACGTACTCTTTTGTTACGCCATCCAACCCGGAGACATCCATCATCATTATGCGAAACTCGTCGTCTGCTTCTTTCTTTGCGTCAAGTTTTTCTTTCCTAGCTTGTTTTGCTTTAAACTTTTCCGAAGACTCAACTAGTTTTGTCGTAAACTCGGATTCTCTCGGCGCCATCTTCATTTTTGTTTGTTTTGTATATTTGGTGCTGATGTTTTGTTGCTCTTTAATAATTATTTCCATAATTTCCTGTTGGTCACTGGATTTTGCTCTCCCTGTTTTTTCAGTCGTTTCGCCTCTTTTTTTCCCATATGACGGTTATATGTGTTAGGTATATCTCATATTTCTTCATCGCCACTGGAATTCTCTTAGCTTGTTTCCTGTCTTTCCCGGTCTTCCTCGCCGCTTTCAGAATCTTCCTCAGCTTGTGATGAATCGAAAACAACTTTCGATCGTCGTGAATATTTTATATTTTCTAACATAATTGCGTAACACTCTTCATGCTTAAATATTCTGCCACCATTAGCTTCCTTGAAAAGCTTCCTTCTTCTTCAATCTGTTATTTTTTACAAAAAGTTTAGTGGAGGATATATAACTCAAAACAATAATGTACGCGTCAAAATTAAACGGGTACTTACCTTTGTTTTGGGGCCCCATCCAGTATGGTGTTCACGTTCCACTTTCGCCTCTGCAGAGTAAAGTGCCACATCTTTACTTATTCCATGAAATCGTTTCTGAATGGAGGTCCAAGTGCGCCCCGACATTGTAGGTATGACTTCTTTCATCCCATTTAATATGCGAGAACATAATCTTTCTTCTGATTGCTCGGAACCAATACTACAATCTTGAGATATTGATAAATGAATTCTACACATTGTTACATCTTCAAATG
This sequence comes from Papaver californicum, assembly GCA_023531435.1. Classification (NCBI taxonomy): domain Eukaryota; kingdom Viridiplantae; phylum Streptophyta; class Magnoliopsida; order Ranunculales; family Papaveraceae; genus Papaver; species Papaver californicum. The sequence goes on from JAJJMC010014815.1 coordinate 2,314,033, forward strand.
TAGTAAAATTTGGACCTCGTAGTTTTGGTGCCATAATTCTAACCGATTTGGAAGACAAATATATGAAAAAGAACAAAGTTTTTCTCGTATACAAATGAAATAACAATGGGTTAGTAGTACGAAAATGGATTAGTAGTAATATACTCAATCAACCAATCCATCCATTTATAGGTATGCCAAAATATAGCTGTTACAACGGTAAGAAATCAACGGTAACAAATATCAACGGCTATCTCAACGGTTAGAATAGTAGGCGTTCGCTTAGAATAACGCCCCACAAACAGACGCTCGATTAGGCCAATGCTCCACAATGAGGCGCTCTCTTAGGCGAACGCCTACAAAATGCGTTATCTTAGGAAGACGCCCAATACAGGCATTAATCCAGACGAACGCTTGTTAGCAGGATCTTCTGGCGTTATGCCTGATGGGGCGTCCTCTTGGGTGAACGCCTGATGGGGCGGACTTCTGGTTCACGTTCTTCTGATGAACGCGCGTCTAGATAAACACCTGACACCAGACGGAAAGCCAGCGTCACACCGGGCAAGGGGCGTAGGTCTAGGTTAACGCTCCACTATATTTTGGTTTGGTCCAGTTCTGGGATCATATTTGATCCCAAACAATAGAAATTCCGGACAAACACCATATATACTCGCCCCACTATGCTTGGTTTTGGACGGACCAAAGTCCAAATTTAGGTTTGGTCCGTCATTTACTCGCCCCACTGTGGGTTCTCTAAGAGCAACTCCAACGGACGACTAGACCAAAGACCAAACCATATATTTGGTGTTTGGTCGCCAAATTTAAGCCACAACGGGCGAGGTTAAATGGTATTTGGTCCAGGAAAAACACTGTTTGGGACCAAACTTGGTCCAAAACTGGACCAAACCTATATACACTCGGACGCTCCTCTGGTGTAGCGTAAACAATAAAACGTTATGTTAAGAAGACGTTCGAACCCAGACGTTCTCGTAAGATAATATTCTCAAACACGGACGTAGTAGTTGAGCGACGCTTGATGAAACGGCCATACAAGAATGCGTCTGATGTAACGCTACACTAACACAACGCTCATTGGAGAAACGTAACCCAAATGTACGTCTGGTTCAAACGTTCCACTGCAATAGCGCTTGTATATCAGACGTCCTCTTAACAAGACGCCAGACAGCACACACTCCCTTATGAAAGCGCCGGTGAACCAGACGTTCACATAAGACGATGCCTATACCCTAGACGTTATCATAGCCTTGCGCCGGTACACCAGACGTCCATTTAGAGAGCGTCCAATAGAAAACGTTCTCATACAATATCGTTTGTTTATTTGTTGAGAAATGTTACCGTTGATTTGGTTGAGAAATGTTACCGTTGATTTGGTTTAGAAATGTTACCGTTGATTAGGTTGAAACGGCTAGTTTATTCTCAATCTATATAAATGAATTGGTTCAGTGTTTGTTTCATCTACTACAACAACATTTCATAATTCATTTTTACTTCATACAAGAAACGTCTAGGGTTTTTCTATTTTTTGGTCTTTCAAATCAGTTTGTAATCACTTTCATTAATGGCACCAAAACCAAGAGGTCCAAATTTTACTGCGATTGAAGATATAACCATGTGTAGGATTCATTTATCAATATCTCAATATTGTAGTGTTGGTTCACATCAATCAGAAGACAGATTATGGTCTCGTATCAAAGTTGGAATGAAAGAAACTATACCTTCAATGCCTGAACGCAGTTGGACCTCCATCCAAAAACAATTTCAGGAAATAAGTAAAGATGTGGCGCTTTACTCTGCAAAGGAGGAAGAAGTGGAACGTGAACACCATACTGGATGGGGCCCAGAAACAAAGGTAAGTGAACACTTAATTTTTATGCACAGCCTTATTACAGTTTTGAATTGTATGTCATGCACTAAACTTTTTCTAAGCAAAAACAGATTCAAGAAGTAAGGAAGCTATTCAAGGAAGCTAATGGTGGGAAACCATTTAAGCATGAAGAGTGCTACGCAATTATGTTGGAAAATATCAAATATTCACGACGATCCACAGCTGTTTTCGATTCATCACAAGCTGAAGAAGATTCTGAAAGTAGCGACGATAACCGAGAAAGACCTTCACCAAGCCAATGCGAATGGAGTGGATATGAAGAAATATGAGATATACCTAACACGTATCATCCCCCAATGGCAAAAAAGAGGTTAAACGACTGAAGCAAACAGGGAAGGCAAAATCCAGTGCCCAAGCAGAAGCCTTTGACATAATTATTAACAACCAACAAAACTTCTACACCAGTTATACAGAAACTGCTAAAAGGAAGATTGATCGGAGAGAAGCCGAGTTTGCAACAAAAGAGGAGTTTCGCATAATGATGACGGACGTCTCCTATTTGGATGCCGCAACAAAAGAGGGGATTGAAATTAGGAAGTAAGAGATTTTACAGAAAAGAAGAGATTCTCGTCTTACCTAAAACAGTATTGAAATTCAAGTGTAACTTTTCCTTCAATTAATAAAAACTATAACTTTTTAGTCATTCAATAGACTGTCACTTATTTATAACAATAGAACAAAAGTACAGGTTTAGATATCTCATTTTCACATGAGTCGCGGTTGAACTTAGCACGTGCAACATGCCTTTAAACCACTAAGTGCCCCTAGTGGCCGAGTGGTGTCTCGGGAGGGTTTACAAGAGATATACCCACAAAACCTATCTGTTTTTTTTAGTATTTTTTCATACATCACCAAAATCCGACCACAAATGTTCGATCAAGTCATTTCATAATCTAATGTGCGTTTCTTTGATGTCTACTGCAAGTCGGCATTGGTGAGTTGCCATCCTCGAAAGTTCAGCATTTTGTTGTCTCGAAATATTAATCGGTGCATGGTAGGGCCCTTGATCATATTCATGTGGCCAATCACCGGGTAGACGTTCATCCTCCACAATCATATTATGGAGAATAATTACAATTTTCATTATATATGCAAGTGCGTCCGGATTCCACATTCTTGTTGGTTGTTTAACGATTGCAAATTGGTTTTGCAGTACACCAAAGCCTCGCTCCACATCTTTTCGGAAACCCTCTTGCATTGCTGAGAATTTACGTTTCTTGTGTGAATCTGGATGTTTGATCGACATGATAATGGTATCTATCTGTGGGGTATATCCCATCACCAAGATAATACCCCATATCATATTGGTTCCCGTTCACCTAGAAGTTCACTGGTGGTGTCTTCCCGCTGATAAGGTTTTTAAAAATATAAGATTGGTTCATAACATTGATATCGTTGTTGGAACCAGGCATGCCAAAACCAGAAATCTTGTGAAACCACTGACTCCAGCACAATACTTTCACTGCCTTTGTAGGCAGTGTAGGCACCAGATTCGTCCGATGGGCATTTATCCCATTTCCAATGCATACAATCTACATTGCCGAGCATCCCTGGAAATCCCCTGGCCTTGTTCTGATTAAGCAACAGTTCAACATCTGCATCAGTTGGGTTGAGTAAATACTGATCTCCATATAATCGCACAATCGTCAAACAAAATCGACGTGTTGCATCCAATACTGTGGATTCTCCGATGCATAAGTACTCATCAATTGCATCTGCCGCACATCCATATGCTAACATGCGAATTGCAGCAGTTATCTTCACGTGCGGGGTTAATCCAAGGCGGCCAGCCGCATCCCTTTTTTGAACAAAATAAGGATTAATTGCTACCACATCCAGCAAAATACGGATGAACAATTGTCTTCGCATTCGAAATCTTCTACGGAAAACATTGGGAGGAAAAATCGGGTTTTTGGAAAAATAATCTGTCCAGAGAAGCCTTGCTCCGTCCTCACGATTTCTTTGTATTTTGATATGAGTATGTGCCCAGTCTATATTTGAAGCGAGCAATCCCAAACCGAGTGCTTGGTCATTTTGGGTAAGTGCAAATGATTCTTCGTCTGATGAGTAATTACTGTTATTACTATCATCATCAAATGTCGAAGATAGGGTTAAATGATTAGGAGAAATAGAAGAAGAAGAAGAATCATAATACATATTGTTATTCTGATTGAATGCCATTGGTTGTGGAGGTTTGTAGTTTTGGAGAGGTTTGTAGTTTTGGTTGTGGTTTCAATGGAGAATGGTGTGTTCATTTTATAAGCATATTAAAATAAGTTTTTGAGCACCTTCCATACAAAAGTGTCGGTTGACTAGATAATACAAGGTAGAAATCAAAGCCAAATGAAAGCTAAGACAAGAACTAACAACAAAAAACTGACAAAGCATGTAAATGAAAAAATCGAGAGATAAAAAGTATCGGTTGAGTAGACAATACAAGGCAGAAATCAAAGCCAAATGAAAGCTAAGACAAGAGCTAACAACAAAAAACTGACAAAGCATGTAAATGAAAAAATCGAGAGATAAGAAGTGTCGGTTGAGTGGACAATACAAGGTAGATATAAAAGACAAATTAAACTTAAAATTCATATTCAAATTAAAATAACTAAAAAGGTTCAAAACCTTAAGGGAAATGAAATGTAATAAATCAGTAGATTACACTTAAACACTTAAGTAAACCTATTATGAAACCTTAAGCATTGGCTTGTAGGACGACGTTCTTCACTTCTTGGGAGGATAATCAACACAAAAGGATTGAATTCTTCCATCACCCTTAGATCTCGAAATGAGGTTTGTACCTGAAATATGAACGTTTCCATCTTGTCCATTCCTCTAGAGATCTGGCAACAACTTCGTCATCAGTTTCATTCCTAAGGCGAAATTCATTCACCTTAGCAGTTAAAGAAGAAAATTCAAGCACTTCCTTTGTGATTTGCACATATCGAAAAAAAAGCCCTGCTCTGTTCCGGTGGTTGGGATTACCGGTTTCGGTACAAAAGTTAGCATGGGTATGTTCCAACCATTGCATGCTCATTGAAACATTCATCCGACGTTCATGAACCCTTGCTGGATAATGTAATACTATGTTTCGACATATGGATAAATCTTCTTGTAGTGTAAAATTTTCTGCATTAAGCCTAAAATTTTCGTAATCCGCCATTACATGAAAAAAAGAAATTACAAATTTTATTGGGAGAGTTAAAGATGTGGATTTGGAATGGGAGTGATAGATATAAGTTCATGTATTTATAGGTGTATCCAGAGTACAATTTATAGCCGTTGGACAACGGTAACAATTCAAAACGCTAACAAAACGGGAACAAAATTGGAAATCGAGATTTTTTTGAAAATTTCAAGATTTTAAACGGTCACAATGGTAGTTTGATAATTAACTGGGTTGCGTCAAATGAAAGCTAAGCTAAGAGCTAAAAACAAAAACTGACAAAGCATGTAAATGAAAACGTGGAGAGATAAAATAAAATGTATATTGGAATTAAAAAATAATAAAGGACAAAATAAAATGTATATTGGAATGACAAGACAATAAAGAAGAAATACTATCCACTGTTGTTTTGGTCCCCACGAGATGAGCGAGGTGGCATAAACGGAGGCATAGTTGACGAAGATCCCTGACCCCCGGTATTCCATATTTGTGGTGGTAGGGTTCCTGAAAAAATTTCCATACCCAAGATGTGACGATTGAGAACGAGAATACGCCAGCTGTAGCTGCAAACTGGTGATTTGATTCTTATAATTCCACAACTCTTCCATCCTTTCCCTCGTATGGTCCAAATGAAACTTACGGAACTCTTGCATAAAGTCTGCATAATCTTGCGCAAGAGTATAAGCTTCGGCCTGTTATAGAAATTATAAAATGTCAGGTTCTCAACAATTTTTTAAAACTATGGAAAAATAATATTTGAAATATCCTTAGCATGACCAATTATCTTTAGGCGGAATGGCTACATGTTCAGCGGGTTCATCGATGGTTTCTCTAACAAGGCCACCCAAACAGTCGTATGTTTCCACCTCCCAGTCCACTTTTGGTGCAAAATTTGTTGGAGTTGGTTACATGTCGCCAGTACTCCAATACCTATCATACGTAACTGGAACTTGAACGTATTCAGTTATAGGGACCTCATCGTTTTCCATCAGCTGGGCAGCTTCGGCATCTGTGATATTGCTAATACGGGCTGGGGGTTGCGGGGAATTCCCCATTCATTATGGTTTTGGTGCCATAACCGTTCTCCGAGGTACACGTTTTGTTGTGTAAAGTAAATAATTATCAGCCATGAACCAATAAAATAAACCAGGAAATTAATAAACAATCACATAAAAAGAAATTATTAACTCACAGTGCCAATCCAAGTAAATATAACGCGCTTATTTGAGAGCACCATAGCTTTCTGGATAATCTCATTAACAATTAATGGGATGGCGGTAACCCATGGGTGCCATGTCACTGCGTCGGCGGTCAATTCATTCAGAAGAGTCCTTGGACGCACAATATCATTACTCTTCTTTCGTGAACTCTTCCACCGCGAACATCTGGGCCACACAGTTTCAGTCTCAGGAGATGGGTTCTTTGGTCGAAGTATGCCTAGATATTCGTACCCCCAAAACTTGAATTTGAAGAAAATAAACATAATTAATAAGTTAGTTACACATTTAAAAGATTTTTTTATTAATTTACCTCTAATATCTGACATGGTCCGGATAGTGACTTTTGTCCCCTCCCCGCTGAGCCAAGTGCGGAATACAGTTTGGAAAAACCAGCACTACTCCAGTCATAAGTGCCAACTGCAGTTGGATCCTCCAATGCAGCTAACCATCCAGCATCGATGTATTCCTTAGCATTGGAAAAGAAGAACTGTCCCAGAACATACATCCAAAAGGCTCGCGCCACACTCTCAGCAAGTATGTTATCATCTTGCGCCGCAGCCAATTGTTCCTCTTCAAATTATGAGGACAAAAATACCACTGTAATGGCATCTAAAATCCACTGCTGAGGGATACCTTCTCTCATACACACTTCGCTGTCTTTTAGATATGAGAAAATATGCTCCCGGACATATTCAAAGGTATACTTATCCGAGTCATACGGAATCTCCCCGCCAAGACCAATACTAATTCCGGTCAACATGACCCAGTCCAGAGGTGTAAACCCAATCTCACCAAATGAGAAGTGAAAAGTGTTCGTCGTGTTCCAGAAACGCTCGACGATATAGTCAACCAACGTATGTGACGAGTCTCCAGCATCCATTGTCAAAAAACGGTCCCATCATGCCCTTTCAATAATAAATTTAGCTCTGGGGCATTGTGTAGTTATACCTTTGTATGCTTGGAGGACCGATTTGAGAGACCCACGATGCATATACTTGAACTTTGACTCTACTGAGTAAGTGATATTTCTGGATGCGTGACCTTCATCATCTTCCACCAGACTATAATCCGCCAATCCAGGAACATCGTTCGTTCCTTCGGCAATATGATCTCCTTGTGCATCCTCAGTTATTTTGGCTTTCTTGTTCTTTTTTCTGCGACCAACGAATCTAGAGGCGGCATTCCTCAACATTTATACAAAATCAATAGTAATAAACACAATGAATCTCTAAGGGTATCCATCAATAATTATAAATAACTTAGTAACTCCATTTGTTATGCAGAAAGTTAAACTTAAAATTCATAGAGGCTTGATTAAAATCTAAGTAAACCAGTACCCCATATTTCATAAACAATAATATGATTCAATTTATTATATAATTATCCACATTTCCCAAATGTCGTATGTCATAACAATCAAGTGGAATCAATCATTGTAAAACTTAAAATTAACCAAACCAACAACTCTAATTAACCAATAATCTAATCAATTGTAAATTTAAATTCTAATTTTCCATCAATTATTTTCCCCAAATTACAACATCCAAACCCTAGATTTATCCAAACCCTAAAATTACCAATTTCTTATTAAAACCATAGAATTATAATGAACTTCAAACATATATAATTAAATTTAATTATCATTACATACAACCAAATCATAATATAAACCTAAAAATTAAAATCAATCGGTTAGAAATCAACCGTGAAATATAATCGTTGAGTTTGTTACCTTGTTTTTTTGTTAGAAATCAACCGTGAAATGCTACTCAACAAATTTTGAAAGGAGTTTTACAAGATTGAAGTGGAGGGAAACAAAATACGTGACGTTAGGGTGGCGCCTGATTCTTGCCGTTGCCTCTGGTTTGCGCCTGTTCTATGTTTACAGAAGAAATGGGGAATGAGAAATGCGTCTGGTAGAGAAGTAAAAACCCTAATCACACGCTTTTCCTAGGAGACTTCTAACATAACGCACGCTCCTCTGGTGAGACGTATTGCTTCAAGCTCTCCTGGGTGGGCGTCCACTTAACAAACGCTCCTCTTGGAAGACGTTGAAGTTCAAGCACACTCTCCTGGGTGGACGTTTCACGTCTGGACACTATTATAGGGGGGCATTTTTCATCCAGGCATCTTTCAGGGACGACGTGTATCACTAAACGTCTACACAAGACAACGCTCACCATATGTTCTCAAATGACTACGCTAGGATAAGAGACGCTACTTTGTGTTGACGCTTAAACAAACGTTTGGTTAAGACAGCGTATGAGTCTGCAACGTTCCAATAGAAGTGCGTCTGATTCTAGGTGTTTCTTAGTGTAGCGTTTAAAATGAAGCGTTACCCAAATCTACGCTCAACACCAATGCGTTACACCAGCAAGACGTCCGTTCCATCTAACGTTCAGCTAGAATTACGTCCAACAACAAACGTCTGGTTAAAAGAATGTACGAGCATATTTTGGTCGAAAACCGCTGTGTTACGGGTGGACCAAAGAGCAAACAAATTTAGGTTATGCTCTTTGGTATGCTCGTACCGTTGGAGTTGCTCTAAACGGACTAAATTCTCTCTATATATAATGGACCGAATACAAAATATAACGTAAAAACAAGGACTTAGTGCAAGGTTTAGAAAATTTAGGGATAGTGCCCGGTTAGCCAACCCTTGGTTCCACCCATCACCCATCACCCATGCATATGTCTAAAGACTCTAGACACATTGTTATGAATGCTTAATCGTTTGAGAAAAGTAGTTGGCCATATGTTTTGTTCTGTTTCTGAGGTGACGTTTAAACCATACAATAATTATTCTCAACCAAACCTTACCGTCTTATCTCTTCCTATACGTAGCGTAGTAAGTAGCAGAGGACACATGAGTTGCTCGTGTTATTTGAAACTGAGCGTATATTTTTGTCTTTTAGTTTTCCAAGTATAAAGTTACCAATTCTGCCTCATACTCGCTCTGTCCCATCAAATTTTCTTTTATTACATTTTCATCTTAGATTAATCGAAAGGTAATAATACCTCTTTTGTACGGATGGAGAAGCTAGCATTATTTTCACTTTTTGTTTTTATATGCAAAATTATTTTAAAAACTTGACTAATTTGAGACCTATTAAATTTTATTCTCACCTGGATAAGAGATAGTGGATGTCTGAAAAATATAAAATCATTAAATTATCCTTATTAGTTAAAATTATATTTATATTTTTGTCCCTAATACTTCTGAATCCTCCGAACCAATCAAAAATTGGAGATTTTTTTTTCTTCAAATTTTTAGTTTTTTGTTGAAAGTTTTTGGGTTCAAGAACAATCGACCAATAGGGCACTTACATGATAGTCGATTGTTCTTGATCCATGAAGTACATCAACCAAGAATCAACATATGTTCTTTATTTTTATGGTTGATTGTTATTATGTTCTTGATCCATCCAGAATCGACATATGTGTTTCATTTTATGGCCGATTGATCACAACCGGTGAATACAATCCTCCATAAGTGCTGATTGGTAAAAAAAACTAAAAAACGATAGTCTTTTGCACAAAAATACGTCCATGTCGGTGGATAAGATTCTCTATATGTGCCGATTGTAAAAAACTCAAATTCAAGAGTTTTTCTGCAAATATTTTTTTACCAGGATCGGTTGATATAAATACACTTATCAGCCGATTTTTCTTTAATTTCTTCATAGCTAAATTGAGAATCGGCCAATATGGACATACACGATGGTCGATTGTGCTTGATGTATTTTAACATCAACAGATAATCAGTTGATGTGGAGATTCATATCAACCGATTCTGGGTAAGAGCAAATTATAATTTTTTCTGTTTGTTTTTTAGGTTACAATCGGTCAATATGAATGTCAATATCGACCAATTTTAGAGTGTAAATTTTAATATCGGTCGATATGAGCACCCATATACGTCGATTCCTCATGGTTCTTTGTAAATGAAGAACATCAAACTAGAATCGGCATACTATGTCATTGCATCCACCGATTCTAGTTTGATGTTCTTACACAAAATAAAAAATTCTCATTTTTTAATGTTTTGACTATTCATTTCACAACTAAAACAATTAATTCACAACTAACACAATTAATTAACACTAATTAATCATGGGCATATGAACCATTAATAAAAATAGTTAGATAAGGGGTTTCTCATTTTACTTCAAAATGTCCTATTTTAACTTTTGGTGATAGGCCTCAAATAAAGAACGTTTAAATTGGGGGATACCAAATAAAACAAACTAGGGTCATTTTGAAATAAAAGTCAATAACCTCTTATCCATATGTTTTTTTAATGCCTAAACTACCCTTATATTTTTAATTATTTAAATTTATTATCTCTAATTTATTTTTATTTTTATTTATATATTTATTATTTCTTATAAATATATATTTTTGTTTTCTTAATTTTTTAAAAAAACTTTTTTTTCCAACAAACTCAGGATCGACATGGTAAAATGAAGAATACCATACCGATTCTTGACAGTCAGCATGGTAAAATAAAGAATACCATGTTGATTCTTGATAGTCGGCATTGGAACGGATGAACTCCATGCCGACTGTTGTTGACTATCTTTCTCAGTCGGCATGGTTAGAAATTTTCGACAATACCGATTGTTGTAATTTTAATTCCAGAAATTTAAGTTTATGAATCCGTATTTTTTATGTAATGAATACCGTGCCGACTGAAAAATGTCAATATAAGTCGGCATGGTAAGTTTAAAAAAATACTAAAATTTTAAAAAACAAATAAATGGAAAAAATAAAAAAAATAAAAAAATAAAATATAAAAGGGATAACTTAGTTATTTATAGTTTTAAGACATCCCTTATCAATATATCTAGATTAGTATAATTCTGTTATAAACTAAACCAAAAGATGAACTATTGCACAAAAGAAATATAGAGAGAAGAAGAGAG
>JAJJMC010014815.1:2326455-2340301 GCA_023531435.1 Papaver californicum
CCTATATTCCATACGGCGAACCCTACCTGCCGAATCGGGGTATTACATTATATGTAGTTCATTACTTACGAGACTTTGGATAAACCGTCAAAGCAAATATCAAATGTTAGAGGTACTACAAAAACCAATATACACAATGCCTTCATATTAGTGCTAGTTAAGTTTGGCAAACAAATTCACTACCGAACAATTTCAAGTATAACATATAAAATTATACATAAAATCAAGCACAAAAAAAACTTGTAATTAGTACGTAATACGAACCAGAGAGAGTGTTACATACCCGTTACCGAGATGAAAGTAGATTGCTATTACACAAGTTTTATTTGGAGGTTACGTACTTATCCATGTAAACATGTCAAAACTTTCTAAAGTTGACAAAATCATGGACCATTATAATGCTTAATAAGTTTGATACATGATTCCAAGATCTTTTATCTTGAATTCTTTCAATAAGGAAGTATAACCTGTGATAATCTTTTAGAAGTTTACATGAACGTTATCTTCGATAACAAACAATTATGTCAGACTATGACATGTAAAACTGGCAAATAATAGTTTCCCTTAAAATTCATCTATCAACGGGGTACACAATACTTACCAAAGTATTGGGTATTTTCAAATCACTTAAGAGTAGATGATGTAATTTCACAGATCTCAAGTGTCTGTAGAAACTAGATGCCACGAGTGGCGCTGTGCAATTAGCGTCCTTGTTCCTCTCGTCTCACTTTCATGCAAACTAATTAAGCATCAAACTTGTAACCTTCCGGGTTCACAATTTTTATTTATGTCCAAAAATGTTTATTAGTGAGAGGACAACCAAATATGGATGTCTTTCATCCATATTAGTCAACCATACATATTGTCGATACTTCACGGCAGTTTCTCTGCGAAAAAGGATTTTTTCTATAATACATGTATGGTTGTCGCTACTCTGAATACATGTTCGACAATAACTACGATTATGTGCGCGTATAAAAATCATTCTTTAATATCGACACCACTTGTCCACTTAGGAATGAATTCCTCTTTAGGAGATAAATATGTCTCATTAAAGATCGTAGTTAAATAGTCTCATTGAGAACATTATCAATAGCCTCCCCAGGAGCACTATTTTGATCCAGCGTGATTGGCTTCCTATATCAAGGAATATATATTATTTATTTTTATTTTTTTCATCAACAATTCAGATGAGTTGTAGACGACTCAATTATTGTTAACTCATGGCATGCCCTGCAGGGACATAAACTAATGCCAAAATACGTGCAACAACAAATGAGTTTTAATTATTCTTCTTGTAAGAATAAAATGCTTCAAGGATATCATAATGAATGAATAACTTCTCCACCTTATACCGAATTGGTGCAAGAATTATGATGAGACCAATTCATGACGTTCTTATAACGACTGTTTTCCTCCCTCTAACGGCGGGAAGTCTCATCACATCTAGTATTATTCATGCAAAATATATTATGGGTGAGTGACCTTGGATCCAAGTAGGTCATCCAGAAAACTTTTTTTTTTCTTCGGATTGTTCATCATAATATTACAATTAATAATTTTAAATCACCCATGCTCATATATGTAATTAAAATTTGACAGCGTATACTTTATCAGTGTGCACCCTGATTAGCATTTATTATAAACGATAGTCATATGCTCTTGTATTGGTACGTCTACCAAAATTTGAGCGGGAAATTCCGCTTGATTGGTACTAATCAATCAATATGTCGGAAACGTTTTAATGCTGTAAAAATTGTGCTCTTGTAGCAAAGAATATAACATATATTTTGAGTTTTGATAATAAAACCATTAACAAAAGTATAGATTGACGAGAGAAAAATAATAAAACCATTAACAAAAGTATTTAGTAACTATGGGCTACTTCGGGAACCTAGAATTTTATGGATACCTGAAATCCAAAAAATTTCATAGACCACTTTTGGAGTCTATATTTATGGATTACTGCGGGAACCCACAATAGTTTGGATTGCTACAAAAATTTATAATTTGCATGTTAGACTACTTCTGGAGTTAATAACATCCCATGGATTGCTTCTGGAATCCTTTTTTTTTTTTTCAAGACCAATAACTAAAATAAACAAAAATCAAAATAAATAAAGAACATACACAGATACAGTACCAACATAATTTAAATAATCAATTTCGTCATCTTCGGGTTTGACGAAATATTCATTGCCAGTGTACACGTGGACACATTATTTGTAAAATAAAATTGTCTTAACATCAGGGTCATGTTACTTCAGGAACCGCGGATAGAGACATGATGTCACTTTGTTACGGGTCACTTCAGGGACCGACCGATTAACCGAGTGAACTTCTTTTGTCCATATTGTGTCACACTGAGTTCCAACTTCATGTGGAACAATCTTTTTTTTTTTTTTTTTTTAGTCCAGGAGATTATTATTGAGGAGGAAAAGTTAAAGTTGTGCTATCCTTCAAGTCCTTCAAGGATACAACCTTGCCTCTTTGTAATGATGCGATCCGCAATTATTGGTACCTTAAAGCGATATAAAATAAATAGATAATAATCCATCGACAAAATAAAAACTTATATATATATGATATAATTCACAAATGTGCAATTTTAACTAATACATGGTATACATATGTATACGCATGAATCGATTATTTGTCTAAACAAATAGAAGCTGTGAATATATTACTATATTCAACTAAATCTTCATCTTATGAAAACCAAAAGTTTGTCAACTCATGAATATAAAGTAAAAGATTTTGATTTTAGTTTTTCTTAAAAACAAGAAAAAAGATATATAGTATTTTACCTTATTGTGTAAGATTCATCACAATGAAATTTGATCATCATCGTGGTCAATTGACGACCCTTGAAAAAAAAAAAGGCAATTTCGATCTTATTAGAGTATTTGAAAAAAAAAAAAGCTCATTAACAAAGCGTGCTGATAACGTGTTATAAACTAAATCAAAAGATGAACTATTGCACAAAAGAAATATAGAGAGAAGAAGAGAGAATTTCTCATTACTAGATATTAGTATACATTACAAAGGATGAGCCTCAATTTATTGGCTAATACAAGAGAGGATGATAAAGATAGCATTAACACTAGGAAGTAATGGAATGCATTCTCATAACTAAGGTATTAAACCTAAGTTATTACACTAAATGTGGGGGTTACCAAGAAGTGAAAGATGTGAAGAGGTGGAAGGGGAGATGATAAGGTGGTGGTATAAGAGGGGTGTAAGAGTGGTGGAATCCACCAAAGAATTAATTTACAACAAATTCTAAATATCTCCTAGTTTATAGGGGTATTCCCCAATTAAATGTTCCAGATAAAATGAGTAGGCTTCGAATTAACAAGGCAGTAAAAAGTTACAAAGAAAAAAAAAAGAACTCTTTATCAATAACAGCAGAGGTACCTGTGATCAGGAAAACAACCTTTCTCTTGGTTAGGTTTGTTTTTTTGTGTCTGTTTTCTTTTTGTTCTAGCAAAAAGAAAAAAAGAATTTTTTTATAGAGATGCAGGGACGAGGAAATATCTCACGTTTAGATTTGCACATTCACGTGATAATTTACTTGTGGTTGTGATTTGTTTGAGCACCACATAATTGCATAGAATTAAACTTCCAACGCTCTTAGTACCTATTAAATGTATATAATAGATGGATGTATCGTAAATGCAAACTAGTACCAGTATAACAACTTCATTAAACCTTCCAACGCTCTAAAATAGACAAACCACAAAACTAATCTCTTTACCATTATTTGGTGCGCTGGGGTGAGGCTCGGATCCTTCAAGTGTAGGACTAGAAAGATAAAACAAACAACTATATCTGAGTCACCACAGATCAATGAAGACGAGCCAAATAGGTACATCGAAAATAAATTACTCCACAAATAAACCTGGGCAGGAACGGAGCCAAGAATTTAGTTAGGAGACAAAATAAATATTTGTTCCCAAAATTCATAAAGAAATATATATTAATAAAAAAATAAATATAGTATAATAAGTAAATTGTATCCATCTCACCAACTCCAACATATACCTTCATTGTATTAATGATACAGAAATGTTGTGCACATTCCTTCAACGCTAAGTTGTCTAACTAAATGGAACACCATCATCAATCATCTATCAAATCATCCAAATATCACTCGTATTTCCTCATATATTCTTAATCCCAAACAACAATATCACAACTTTTACAAACAAAAGGTCCTACTATTGTTTTTATGAAATTTTTCTTCTTCTTCTTCTATGGTCATTGTGGATAGCCAGGAATGAAATAATCTATCACCAAACACTACCAAACCCAGAAAACATTATACAGACGACATTAAAACTTCAGCAAGAGTTCACTTGGGAAAACAAGATCTTGCCTCATATGTTACATGGTATGCCACCAGCCGTAAATACAACAAACACCACACGATCAACAACAACCATCTCGGTGGGTTGGGTCATCCCTAACCTAGAATAGATAAAGATCAATATGGATGACAATCTGTATTTATGTTCATCTGTTTTATATTAGACTATACCAAAATCAGTTTGAAAATAATTAATCCATAAATATTTATGTTTCCTCTACAAAATCCTATACCAAAATAAGTTTAAAACATTAACTAAATATATACCAACAATTTAATTTACCGAAAAATAGTTTGAACTCGAAAATTGTTGTAACATATATTAAACAGTTTCATCAACTGATAGACACATTTTGTATCTGATTTGTCCCAATTCTTTATATTGATAGTGCTCGATTATACACTACTTGTGTTATTTTTGTTGTGTTTTTAGGTATTTTTGGGAAATAAATATTTTTAGAAAAATGTGCTCGAAAAAGTGTTAAAGGCACTCGGAAAAATTAATAAAGACACCCCCAGTACCTGTGCTAAAGGGACCCCAGCATAGGATAAGGGCACCCCCCTCCTTCTTCACGTTCAAAAGAGTTTTGGCGGGAAAAATTGAGTTTCTCCTGCGATATTTGCTGGATTGATTTTGGAAGTGTTTTAGTGAGATTCAATCGCGGAAATGGGTTGGTTTGGGCATGTTGCACTTAAACAGGATTGATAAGTCCACTAGATTCGATCAAAGAGGGTTAAATCATCGGTTTGGAGAGAAATCATAGCACGTATATTCTGTGGAGATATTCTCAGTTTTTTTATCCATTTTAGGAAGGATTGTGTGTGTCTTAAGGGTGTTTACTCCAGAAGAGACATGTAGAAACGTTTTTGGGGTGTTTCAACAACTGCAGACACGTGAAAATATTCCCGAGTTATTTTTATTAATTATGAGAAGATATGGGGACTAAAGTCGAAAGATTTGGTGCTTTTGAGTATAAATAAGGTGTTGGGATGTCAGAGATGAGGGGGTCGAGCTGAGGAGACTAAGAGAAGGAAGAAAAATCACTCTAGGGAATCCTTCTCTGCTGCTGTTGAAGAACACGAAGAACAGAGGCTACGACAACGGTTTCTTCAACCTCTCTGCCACGATTTCTTCAACTGTTTTGTAAAGTTTATCTTCAGTTTGCAACATTTATCTTGAGCTTCTAATGTAACAGTTAATCTGTAACGCCTGTACAACGTTGCATATTCACTGTTTATTTTATTTTTAGTATATTTTCATCTTGTAAACACTTTTTGAGCCATGTATCAAACTTTTGAAAGTGTTTTGAGCAAGATGAGTTAAACCCCATCACTGAGGCAAGGAGGAAGCCATTTTTCCATGATTAATTGGTAACTTTAATAATTCTTTTATGATTATTGCATTTATTTTTAATTGAAATTATGATTTTTCTTAATTGATTGTGATTTTATTTGATGGTTTATGTTGGGACCTAGAGTTTTTGATGAGCCATGCTTGTGATTTAAAATTTATATTTTAAAAATCTACCTTTGGCAAAAATTAGAATCACTTATTTGAGCTATAATTGTTTATAATTATTATTTTTGGAACCAATTAAAAGTGGTTAATGGTGAAATCCATAACCTCAGTATTTGTGAATATTATTATCATCTTTTGTGTATGTTTTTTAGTTTAAAATCAGTTTTTAAATCTAAAATCAATCTTCACAAGTTCGAGAGCTTGAAACCCATTCTTACCACCATCTACAATCCACATCAATTTTTGGCGCCGCCGACACGGACTTGTCTTTAGGTTTAGAGTTTTAGATTTATTTTTTAGGTTTTTATTTTTATTTTTAGTATTATTTTTACTTTGTTCTATTTTATGTTTCTTTGGGTATTTATCTTTTTGCTACAGGTTTTGGATTTTGGATTGAAATGAAATTGAGCCAAAGATTTTGGTGATTAAAGACTTGGAGTTTAAGTTAAAGCCAAAATAACAGAAAAGAAGATAAATAAATTTATTTTTAATTAGTTTTTTTTTTATTTTTTTTTCTCTTTTTGTAAAGTTGTATTAAGAAATCTTTTATTATTTCTATAATTTTTCTTTTATTTTTGGAAACTTTTGGGCTTTATTTTTTTGGGACTTTGGACATTATTATTATTTTTAAACTATACGGAAGGGTAATTTAATATAAACTGCAAGATGGAAGGACGAAAATTACGATATTGTCTCGGCCCCTCGGGTGCATACACTGAAACAGGAGTCGGTGGACCAAGTCGACTACAACCGATTCATCCCCCGTCTGGTACGGAAGGTAAGACTCGACCAACCCACGAATCCACTTCAAGTGAGTTTACTGTATTCTTTCGTATGCATATATGTTGAAGAACTGAATACGGATTTATTTTCTATTAAAGGGAAAGGACTGGCCATATAAGATAAGGACTCAGATTTCATAATTGTTTCCTTCTTGCCCGCCTTAGGAATACGTTACCTAAAGCGAACCTAAGCTTAACATTTTGACTAGAAAGAGACCGGTAGAGTAACGAGGTTATTAGAAAGTCATTCAAAAGGGTTGTATTGGTTACTCCGTTAGCCTAACTCAAAGTTCAGAAAGATTATTTTAAGTAGATTCAAGCCGCCTTGTAACCCAAGAAAAAGTTGCCAAAGAGGCAGGGTTATCAAAGATCCTTAGAGCTTTCCTGTTTCTATTCGACTTAAACTAATTCAGATCATTCTAAGAGATTTGCTAAAACTGTAGCTAGTTGCCTTTTGGAAGAATTGAAGCTGGTCTAGAAACAATCTAAGTGGAGCCATCATGCTTTTTGTTTGCTAGATTCAGTAGGTTTGATTTGGTTGAGTCGGCCTTGCTTGTGTTTGTTTAGAACCCATTCTAGTTAGGATTTATTTTTATTTTATAAATATATTAGGAAATTTTGTCAGAAAATATCGAATTGGTATTATGCAGACCAATACAATGAGTATCTGACTGAATTCAAAATAGGCATTATCCGTACTATCACCATAATATGGATAGTAGTTGGGACCACCATAAACCTTTTGGAGGTTATGACTCATACCATATTGGTCCCAATTACTATTCGTACACACACTAGTCATATGAACAGGAAAATGAGGAAAATTCGAGTTTTTTGTCTTTAAAGGATGCCCTCAAGCAATTAACTGAAAATACAAATAGGTTTGTGAAGGGAGCAAATAGTAGTCCAACTCTTTCGCTAGAAGAATCCCTCAAGCAGTTAACTGAGA
This sequence comes from Papaver californicum, assembly GCA_023531435.1. Lineage (NCBI taxonomy): Eukaryota > Viridiplantae > Streptophyta > Magnoliopsida > Ranunculales > Papaveraceae > Papaver > Papaver californicum. The sequence continues at coordinate 2,334,075 of JAJJMC010014815.1, forward strand.
ATACAAATAGGTTTGAATTAAATGTGAAGGAGAGTGTTGCAGTGATGATTATTGTTCAAAATATTCTTAATTGCCAATACAGTGTTTCCGATATTACCCTTGAAAATGAGGATAGTTATTCACATAATCAAGATGACGAGTTTAGAATATGTAACACTACTTGTTTAGATGAATTTCGACTATCTTCATATTACTATGATGATGATGAGGATAGTATTGGTGAAGAACTTGAAATATACAGGCAGAGTGATCAGGAATTTGTTACTCCAATTGCGCTTCAAAAGGTCAAAAGGAAGAGGATTTGACTAGAGATACCATTGTTTTAGACGATGTAGTATTTCCTTGTTACGAAGCCGATGATGGTTTAGAGGAAAGGGTTTATCCTGAGAATACTGATTTGGAGTCCAATGATTTAGAAACAGTAGTTTTAGATAAAGAAGATAGACTCGTAGAGATTTTAAATATGAGTGAGGATGCACCTCCTGATTATAACTTAGAAGAATCAATTGATCATTTTCAGGAATCTGACGATCTAGAAATTAGGGAAATTGTGACTAGTTTATCTAGAGACACTGAAAACTCTGAGTTTGGGGGTGATTACCATTCTCCATGTGCTTTAACTTTGACTCTTAGAAAGATCCCTTACTTGGGACTTGACATTTTTGCCTCAACCATTTTATAAAATTATCTTCATACACGTTTTCCCGAACCTAATGATGTCCATAAAGAAGTTCAGTTGTTAGAGACCCATCCTCTGGTTTATGTGGTCTACCCAGGCGATAATACCAAAATTGAATTTTTAATCCCACCAAAAATATTTCTACCAATTGTGGGAACGTTTGAATTTCAAATGTGTCAGTTATTAAGTTTTGAGACTGAGTCTAATTACTTTAGGAGATTAGAATCGACACATTTGCTTATGAATAACCACCATTTTCATTGTGGTCAACTGTGTGAGTCAAATATGATTGACTTTGAGGATCCATAATTATTCAGGTTATTATTATGTGCTTCTAAGTTTTTAGTTGAATTCTTCCAGACTCTACAACCTGACTCTCCGGATCCTGCCAATGAAAAAACGCCTATGAAAATATTTTAGGTAGACCCTTTTATAGAGCCTGAACCTGAACCACAGCTAGATGTAGTTGTCTTAAACAGAAAACTAGATAAGGGTGTGTTCGGTTTGTTCATTTTCTTGGACCATTGCAGTTTCCTTTTATTTGTGATAGCACTATTTGATTCAGACGACCCACAATTGTTCCGGCTATTGCTATATTATTTTATGAGGTTACCAATTATTTCTTAGTTTGGCTGAATACTTTAAGATTAGCACTAACTGGGAGGTAACCCATGTTCATGCGACATGGTAATAGATTTTCTTAACTCCTTTCTTTTGATTGGTAACAATTTCTCCTTCTTCATGATTTTAATCATTTATCTTTAGAACATTGAGGACAATCTTAAATTTAAGTTTGGGGGTAAGGGAAAAAATTTTAGTTGAAATAATAAAACTCTGAACTTTAGAAACTTGTGAACAATTCAGGATGACACTAACCATTCTAGGTAGATGAAAACATAACTCTTGTCTATAGGAATTGGTGTGCCCATCTAAATGGTTGATGTGATTGTAGATTGTGGTAAATAGCGTTTGTTTTCGAACTTGTGAGAAATTATTTTTAAATCTAATTTCTAAGACAAAAAATATCAAAACTCAAATAAAATTGATAATGAAGTTGAGAGAAAACTGAGGCTAGGATTCCACTAATTTCCAATTTTTAAAATGATTAAATTCAATAATTATAATTATGCAATTCTAAGTATAATTTGATTCTAAAATATAGCAACAAGTAGATTTTCGAAAGAACAATTGTATAAAAAAAGCATGGAACATCTAAAACCTAGGCCAAAGCATTTACCATCTAACAAAATCACAATTGCTTAACAAAAATCATTAAATCGATTTTTAACCAAGGCTATTAATCATAAATAAATTGCATAGATTAATTAAATAAACATTACCACATAATCTTTGGAAAATTAATTTCCTCCGTCGCCTCAGAGATGGGATTTAGCTCCTCATTGTATTGGAAACACCCTCAAAATATATTTTCATAGCTCAAAAAATGTTTACAAAGATGAATTAATAGTAACACAGGAGAACAGAAACGCTTATAAGCGTTAAAGAGACTTGTTCTCTGCGTTATAGAAGAAAGAAAAGAAAACAGAAATAAAGGACGGACTTCTGGTGCTGTTTGAAATAAGACTGCTTCAGCAACACTATCAGCGACAGTTTCCTGGCGCCTTATGTTCTTCCTGTTCTTCCCACCAGCAGAAAAAAATATTTTTCCTGATTTTTTTTCTTTCGATCTCTGGCTACCTCCGAGCTCTCCAATCTTCCCCAATACTCTCTCCTCTGGTTCTGGCTTATCCCCAACATATTTATACACCACAGACCAAGAAATCTTCAAAGATTTTTCATTAACAGGAGGTGTACTCGGGTATTATTTTCTCATAACTATCGTGATCTGATTTGATTATTTTGTCTTGATTTTGCGTATCTTTTGATTCTATGCAATCACTCTTGATACGGTCAATATATTCTCTGTTTTAAAACCAAAAAATCACGTATAATATCTTCATAAACTCAAACGCAAATTCACGTTTATTTGAAAAACAATTTTCCCGCCATTTCAATTTTCAAACGAGAGAGAATAGGTACCTCAACTGGTGGGTGCCTTTAGTAAATGGGGTGCCCTTATCCAAATTAGGGGTGCCTTTAACACTTTTTCAGCCAATTTTTCACAATTATTTATTTCTCAAAAATACCTGCAAACACAATGAAAATACAATATTAGTACAAAATAAGGACTAATGAGAATAGAGAAGTGAGGTCAAATTAGACACAAATATGTGTCTATCAAATACCTCCAAACTTATTATTTGCTAGTCCTCGAGAAAATCTAAGAAATAAATCCTAACTCACTTTCGCAGGCATCGCGATTGCACTTAGGTGTGCAATAAGCCTTTAAACCCCTAGGTGTCCCTAGTGGAAGAGTTTTGTCTCGTGAGGGTTTACAAGAGGTGTCCCACAAAACCTTTACTCCAAACCCTAGCTACCTGTGAACGATTGAGGGTAAACATTAAACAAACTATTTAGTTGGCATACTAAATTCTTCGCCTATAAGAATCATTACCCTGTATGGATTCAATTGTTGTACACGAGTTTTCACTCAGCGTACTAAAATTCATACAAGAATTCAAAACTCTACTTAAATAGTTGTTCAGCCACGATACTCAGAATCTATCAAAGTACAATCACATGGAAATATTTAGAAAATGGATATAGACAAAATGAAGTTTGCACGTGTTGACTAAGGTGAACGGTGTTTCGCACATCTGTCTGAAGGTGAATGCCAGAATGAATGGATTGAGATATGCTCCCACTAGTCTTATTCCTTAAACTAATATCGACTCAGCTGGTGTGTACAAGGGTCTCATCGGTCGATTTATTGAAAATATTTTAAATGTACTGACAACATGATTGGATCAAATGAATCAAAGAGCATGCTCCTTATCATCATCGTACATGATAGTTCTCATGGATCCTGCGTTCTACGCTTTCTTAGGCGACGGAGATAGAGAGAACACACATATATTTCTGTCAAAGTGTCAATACTCGATGTTTATTTATTTATTTATTTTGTTATAGTGGTCTAACTAATACAATAATGGGGGTTTGATCTCAAACATTTCATCCTGGCGGTGATAACAATTTGATATTGGTGCCCCACCAAATCACTTAGAGAAACACAAAAATTTGCAAAAATAAAAACAGAAGGTGATATGGTCAAAATAGATTTCGATGTATGGTGACAACTATCATGTTATTTCTAACACCTGAGCTAGGCATCTTTTTATGAATAGACCATTTAGATGGGCACACCAATTCCTATAGAAAAAGAGCTAAGTTTCCATATACCTAGAAAGGTTAGTGTAACCCTGAATCGTTCACAAGTTTCTAAAGTTTGAAGTTTTATTATTTCAACTAAAAGTTTCTCCCTTACCCCCAAACTTGAACCTAACATTGTCCTCAATGTTTCAAATTAAAGTGCAATACCAAAAATATAGGTAACTAGAGGAATAAAGAGGTAAGTCAGAAAGATATGTACCTACGCGAAGCGTAACAATCCTTCTTAGGAGAATAAGACAGAAAAATAAAAACAAAAACCTACAAAAACTTATTAATGTACAACAACATCCTTGATGGTCAATCAAGGTAAGCAGGGTCCTCCAGAGGGACCTTCTAAATATCACCTGCGGGAAAAGGCTCTAAAAAGGGTTTCAATCTCTGACCGTTATCCTTTGAAGAACTACTACTATCCAGTGTCTCAATATCAATAGCACCATGATGAAAAAACAGTGCGAATTATAAAAGAACCCGTCCACCGAGAGCGTAACTTCCCGGGGAAAAGATGCAAACGGGTATCATACAGAAGAACTTTTTGACCCAGAGAAAATTACTTTCTTAAAATATTTCTATCATGCACAAGTTTCATTTTTTTCTTATACTCCTTAGTACTATCGTATGCATCTCTACGATTCTCGTCCAACTTATTGAGCTGGAGATTCTTGTGAGCTCCCGGCTTGTCAAGCGAAAATTTAAGTTGTTTTACAGCCCAATATGCTCTATGCTCTATCTCGACGGTTAGGTGACATGCCTTGCCAAAAACTAGATGATAAGGTGACATTCCAATGGGGGTCTTAAACGCAGTACGGTAAGCCCATAAGGAATCAGTAAGCCTCAATGACCAGTCTTTCCGATTATGATTAACTGTTTTCTCTAAGATACGTTTTATCTCCCTGTTGGAAACCTCTACTTGAAAGCTAGTCTGTGGGTGATATGGGGTAGCTACTTTGTGGGTAATACCATATTTTTTCATCAAAAGCCTAAATGGTCGATTACAAAAGTGCGACCCTCCATCACTAATTATAGCCCCCGGTGTACCAAAACGTGCAAATATGTTATCATTCAAAAACTGGACCACAACCTTGTGGTCATTTATTCTACACGAAAACGCCTCAACCCACTTAGAGACATAGTCTACATCGACAAGGATGTAAAAATAACCAAAAGAATTAGGAAAAGGACCCATAAAATCAATGCCACATACATTAAAGACCTCAGTAACTAGAATAGGGTTCAAAGGAATCATATTTCTACGGGAAATGGTTCCTAACTTCTGGCAACGCTCACAAGTAACACAGTAATTATGGGTGTCTTTAAACAATGAAGGAAAATAGAATCCACACTGTAATATCTTAGCAGCGGTTTTCTTAGTACTAAAATGACCCCCACAAGCATGATCATGAAAAAAGGAAATAATACTGGACTGGCCACTCTCAGGTATACATCTCTTAATAATCTGGTTTGGACAATACTTAAACAGATATGGATCATCCCAAAAGAAATGCTTAACCTCGGCGAAAAACCTAGAACGATCTTGTTTACCCCAATGTTGGGGCATTCGACCAGTAACAAGATAGTTCACTATATCCGCATACCAAGGTAATTGGGAAACAAGAAAAAGTTGTTCATCAGGGAAATTATCCCTCACATGAGGGGAATCATCAGGGAATTCGAAGACAAGCCTAGACAAGTGGTCCGCTACTACATTTTCAGCACCTTTTTGTCTCTAATTTCTAGAGAAAAATCTTGCAACAAAATGATCCATCTAATCAATCTAGGTTTAGTATCCTTCTTGGACAGAAGATACTTCAAAGCAGCATGATCAGTAAAAACTATGACCTTAGAACCTAAGAGATAGGATCTAAACTTGTCTAAGGCAAAAACAATGGCTAACAATTTCTTTTCTGTGGTGGTGTAGTTCATTTGGGCATCATTCAGAGTTTTGCTAGCATAGTAAATCAATGAAGTAATTTTTTTTCTCGTTGACCTAACACGACACCAATAGCATAATCTGAAACATCACACATGATTTCAAAGGTAGGTTCCAGTTAGGTGCCTGGACTAGGGGGCGGTAGTGAGTAAAGTCTTAAGCTTCTCAACAGCCTCTAAACAAGCATCATCAAAGACAAACTTAACATCTTTGCAAGCAAATTGCAAAAAGGTCTAGAAATCAAGTTAAAATCCTTAATGAATTGACGATAAAAACCTGCATGCCCTAAGAATGACCTAATATCTCTTACGGTTTTAGGAACCTGTAAAT
>JAJJMC010014815.1:2340311-2377183 GCA_023531435.1 Papaver californicum
ACAATGACTCATCCATGGTCGTTGTTGGATAATCTAGCCCTTCATAAGGGGTTCAAAGGATTATTACACACGCTAAGTGCAATCGCGATGCCAGCGAAAGTGAGTTAGGTTTTTCATTTTCTAGATTAGATTTGCTCGAGGACTAGCAAATAATAAGTTTAGGGGTATTATGTCTGATTTGTCCCAATTCTTTATATTAATAGTGCTCGATTATGCACTAATTGTGTTATTTTTGTTGTGTTTTTAGGAAATAAATATTTTTGGGAAAATTGGCTCGAAAAAGTGTTAAAGGCACTCGGAAAAATTAATAAAGGCACCCCCAATACTTGTGCTAAAGGGACCCCAGCATAGGATAAGGGCACCCCCCTCCTTCTTCACGTTCAAAAGAGTTTTGGCGGGAAAAATTGAGTTTCACCTGCGATATTTGCTGGATTGATTTTGGATGTGTTTTAGTGAGATTCAATCGCGGAAATGGGTTGGTTTGGGCCTGTTGCACTTGAAAAGAACTGATAAGTCCACCAGATTCGATCAAATAGGGTTGAATCATCGGTTTGGAGAGAAAAAAGGGCATGTATATTCTGTGGAGGTATTCTCGGTTTTTTTTAATCCATTTTAAGAAGGATTGCGTGTGCCTTAAGGGTGTTTGACTCCAGAAGAGACATGTAGAAACGTGTTTGGGGTGTTTCAACAACTGCAGACACGTGAAAATATTCCCGAGTTATATTTATTAATTGTGAGAAGATATGGGAATTGAAGTCAAAAGATTTGGTGCTTTTGAATATAAATAAGGTGCTGGGATGTCAGAGATGAAGAGGTCGAGCTGAGGAGACTAAGAGAAGGAAGAAAAATCACTCCAGGGAATTCTTCTCTGCTGCTGCTGAAGAACACGAAGAACAGAGGCTACGGTAACGGTTTCTTCAACCTCTCTGCCACGGTTTCTTCAACTATTTTGCAACGTTTATCTTCAGTTTACAATATTTATCGTGAGCTTCTACTGTAACAGTTAATCTGTAACGCCTATACAACGTTGCAGATTCACTGTTTTATTCTTTTTAGTATATTTTCATCTTCTAAACACTTTTTCAGCCATGTATCAAACTTTTAAAAGTGTTTTGAGCAAGATGAGCTAAACCCCATCACTGAGGCAAAGAGGAAGCCATTTTTATGTGATTAATTGGTAACTTTTAATAATTCTTTTATGACTTTTGCATTTATTTTTAATTGAAATTATGATTTTTGTTAATTGATTGGAATTTTATTGATGGTTTATGCTGGGACCTAGAGTTTTTGATGAGCCATGCTTGTGATTTACAATTGATATTTTAAAAATCTACCTTTGGAAAAAATTAGAGTCACTTATTTGAGCTAGAATTTTTATAATTATTATTTTTGGAACCAATTAAAAGTGGTTAATGGTGAAATCCATAACCTCGGTATTTATGAATATTATTGTCATCTTTTGTGTATATTTTCTAGTTTAAAATCAGTTCTTAAATCTAAATCAATCTTCACAAGTTCGAGAGTTTGAAACCCATTCTTACCACATCCACAATCCACATCATCAACACCATGCAACATAATAAATATAATTTGTGTTTAAGTAGAAATTTAAGAGAATTATTTTCAATTTAATGTTAAAACATAACTAAGAGATTTACGATTCAATTTTGTTTAAACTGAATTAAAAGAAATTGTGGTTTTCAACAAAATTTTGTGTTTTCGAATCGATTTACCTTTTGTTTTCGGTTTAGGCGTTGCAATTCACTTTCGTTTTTCATCTTTTTCTTTTTTCTTCACCATCTTCTCCAAAAATTGTTGAAACCTTAGAAATTGGTTTTAATTTTAGGGTTTGATTTTGGCCATTTAGTTCAGTGAATCGTTTGAGGAGTAAGAATCAAGATATTAGAGGTTTCAGAACAGTGGATAAGAAGAGAGAACCGAAAATAGGGAAAAGATTTTATTTACAGATCCTAGGGCTTTGGTTTTTTAGTAAAATGGAGAATAGTAAATGAAGAGAAAATTCCGTTACAGAAGAAGAAGAACGTTGTAACCTCTTTAATGAGGTTGGGTTTGTTTCAGCGATTATTTTTGGGTTGAATTAGACAGTGGGTTGTTTGGAAAGCTTTTGTTAAATGAGGTTTTTTTAAGTTTTTATTTGTTGGGCTTATAGTGGTACGAGGTATGGGCTAGTGGATTTATATATATAAAAAACGATTTAGTATGAATGAATCCTTGATTCGTTCAAATATTGAACAAACAATACATTTCTTCAAAAAAAAAGAAATCTTAATTCATGAGAAGTAACAATATTAATTGTTAACTATACCGAATTTACCGATGTAACTAGTACCAGAAATCACTAGAAACACATATTGATAGAGATTGAATATGCAGTAAAAAATATGATTACAAAAAAACTACCTGTTTGCACTGTGCAAAACCCTAGTTCTGCAAAAGAACAATACTAGGAAGAATGGAGAAGAAAGAAAAATAAAAGGAAATGATACATCCTAATTAGGAACGATCACTCTTTTTTCACTATTTTTTATTCGAATTTTTTATTTTATTTTATGATATTTGAATCTAAAAATATGACACAGAGGTGCTGAGGTTAAACAACGGAGAATAAACCAGTTTGGCCGGAGCTTTTCTCTCTACTTGACGTCAAGAGATAAATTCATTGTTTTTCTTTTTATAGCCAATTGAGGATCGTTGTTGTAATAATCCATCCATGGTACATACAAGAAATGAGCACATGAGAAAAGAAACTAAAAAAGATTGTAATATTACAAAATGATTTATGTATTGAGTTCAAATTAGTATGAGATATACTTTTTAACATTTGTTACCCAATTATTGGCAGTTCAAAGTGAGCAGTTGATGGATTCCGACCACGGTCCTCTGTGTAACTCATTTTTTATTGGCCTTAAGCATTCCCATGCTACAGAGTTGCATTTGAATCCACTGCCTATACCGACTTGCCAAACTTTGTCACCAGGTAAGATATTGGGTGGGTATCAGCAAACTGAGGTATCATTGTATACCTGACAAAAAGAAGACTTTAAACTAGGGCTGCACGGGAACCTACCCGATACCCGCCCGAATTCGATAAAACCGTGGGTTTTAAAACCGAACCCTCCCGCTACGGGTTGTATAGAAAATTCAAAACGCGGTCACCACGGATCGGTTTACGGGTTTAGTGTAGCACCCGCATGAACCTGCCCGTGTAATCCGTTTACTTTAAACCGTTGATTGAGATTTAATCCTAACCATCCATCTATCATAAAACTTAACCTAATTTTTCGATCCTTATTCCTTCATTCTCTTCAGTCTTCTTCTCCGCCTTCACTTCAGTCTTCAGAGGCGACTGCTAGTGCTTGATGCCTTCATCACGTTGTCTTCTTAGCTTAGATCACCGAACAAGTTTCATAGTTCAGTAAATGAAGTTTCATAGGTGAACATATTCATGAACTTCCTTTTCTAATTCAAACTCCTACTTCTCATTCACAGCTAACAACACCAAGTCACCAACATGTATTTGCTTTTCAACACTTTTTTTCTTCAACTTTATATAAATACAGATTTTAGATACATGGATTTTGATTGATTTCATTGGGTACAGCTGCAGTTGCCAGTTTTCAATAGACTTGTTGGTATCAAAGACAAGGTTTTACTCTTCTTTACTCTCTCTTTGGTTTTGAATCTAGGATTCTTCTTTACTCTCTCTTCTGTTATGCGTAATGCGTCTGTGAATTGCACCAATTTTTGTTCATTTTAGTTGGATTTTTGTGTTTTTGATGTTGTTTTGAGGATTTGAGTTTAGGGTAATCTTGCTAAAAATCCATGGAACATGGGGTATTATTTTACACAAGGAAACTGTTGATACTGCGAGGATATTTCATGCTGAAAACCAGTAGAAGTCCAAGGAATGATTTTTGTTTACCAGCAATGGACATCTGAGATTTCTAAGTACTTATAAGTTACAAGACAATTTGTGAAATTTTATTTGTTTATAGTCCTACTAGGTCTCTTTTCTAGTTTGCTTCTTGGTTAGTTAGCGAGCGTTCCCTTCATTTGTTGTATTTAGAGCAGGCTCGCATGTTTAAACAATACACAGAATGTAAGATGCTAACAGAGTTAAAAAAGGAAGAAATGCATTCCATTCCATTGAATATAAATAAAACTAGTGTGAACCAAGGTTTGCTAAAAGTTAGAAATGATATTGCCCGGTTAGATACTAGCTAAGCCAGCCGAGGTGATCTTGATCAGTAGGTGAAGTGCCTTGTGACCAGTCAGGTTCAATCCAAGTGCAGTTGCACATAGAATAATAAGCTTCTTCCATCTTTGTGTAATCTAGGAAAGTAGATTTTGTTCTCCATTTGACTATTAAATTTTTGGTGATGTAAAAGATTTGCTTACTGTTGGTTGGTTTTCCATTGTTGTATGGAAGTAATTTTCATTATCGTGGGATAGTGCCCAGTCCTTAGCTACAGCAAAATCTCATTGTTGTATGTGTTTTTACTGTGTTTTTTCCTGTTTTTTTAAGTTTTTACTGTTTTTTGTTGTCTGTTTTTTTCTGTCTGCCTATGCGGGTTAACCCGCAAAATAACCTGAACCCGCCCGACCCGCATCCGGTCGGTTTCAACCCGACCCGCCTGTGGATGGGTTCGTATACGGTTTTGAATATCAAAACCCGCCTCTGGACGGGTTGGTAGTTGGTTTTACCCTAAAACCGACCCGCCCGCCCGCCCGTTGTGCACCCCTACTTCAAACTGCTGCACTTGTGGTGTCGTGTATGTACTTGCCAAACTGCCCCCAATACTCCTCATTCAATTTCTCTGTGTCCGGCCGTGCTTCTGAAGGTTTCATCTTCCCCATACCTCGCATCAAGACTGGCGATTAGCGAGTTTCCTTATTTTCACTTTCAACTAGTTGTTGCTTGCTACTACTACTCACTACAGTTGTCATTCGAAGTTATAAAAACGAGTGTTAAAATATGGAAATTTATCTAAACAATAGAAACAATACTAAAACTAGGGTTTAACGAAATTCTTCCATATATATATATATAAGTAGCCATCATCTATTCATCTTCCATTTCTTTTTTATCTCCCTCCCCTGTTGCATCTCTTGTACTTGCTAGTTAACCTCAAAACTCTCTGGCTCTTGTGCTTGATATGGATTTCTCTTCAGTCTCTAAACATGGGTTTTCTTTTTAATTCAGAATTAATGGGTAAAACGCCATCATCCTCTTCTTCTACTAGTAGTATTGTTGTTGATTCTAAGAAAAAGAGGAAAGTTTTTAGATCTAGATGGCCGAATGTATAAAAATAAATAATCAATTAACAACATTATGTGATGTTGATGTTGTTTTGGTGTGTAATTTTGAAGGAATTGTGTACAATTTACCAGGTTGTTAAGAAAAAATTCAGGAGATTGTGAAGAAGTATAAAAGGTATGATGACCAAAAGGGGAAAAGAAAAAAAGGGTTTGATTCTTCTTCTGATGATGATGGTTTTGTTATTAATAAGAAGAGTAAGAACACGAGTATTTCAAAGGAAAGATTTTGCCCTAGTTTTACTGAATTTTCAAATATGGAATCTCTGGTTGAAACTGGAAACAGAGTGGAGTATGTATTAGCACTAGTTAATGGTGCTATTGAATAGGATTCGTAATGAAGATCAGATGGTCAAATGGATTCTACTACTTCGTCGGGGTTTATCAATGACTCAACGGTGGAATGTACACCGTATCTTACCCATTCTGGCAGCAATTACGGAGTTGCAGAGAATCAACAGATAGGTCTATCTTATTCTTCCTTATTATTATCTAACGGTGATGATGAATTTGATGATTTTATTAACTCTGCATTTGATTATGATCATCAGAATCAGATAATTAATGAGTTACTCTGTGCATGACCTGGTGGTGAATCAGATATGATTAATTCGCAACTGATCATGACTATTTCTAGGGCTTAGAGCATCTGCAATCGACGATCAAAGATGAAAAATAATCGATAGTCGACGAAAATGAGCCACAGTCGTCGATTACATTTAGTATTTGATCGATGAAAATCACTGTTCCAGATTAAATCTGATCGCTGATCGACGACTATAAATTATGGTCGCGCGTTACGTTATGGTTTCGTTTGTTTCTGAGCGATTCTATAAAATCCCGTTTAAAAACAAGGACGTAGAGTTGGCATTCCGCCAGTGTAAAAGGGATACCTATATTCCGCTCGTCAACACGAAACTCTGGAAGCTCGTCCTCGTCATAAGCAAGGTACCTTGAAACCGCTCCAACAATTCAAACACGGGGGTGGTGCTAGCCCTGCGTTCAATGTTGGGCGTTATGTTGTTGCCACGCCTGGAGCTGGGCGAGCGGCCATGTCACCGTTGGTGGAAGGGCGAGGTAACAGCCCTCCGTTCAAGTGACCGTTTATAAGTTCAAATGTTCAAATGTTAATATCTCCGTTGAAATGTTACCGTTGTAGTTTAACGGCTATATTTTTACCCTATATATGGATAACAGACGAATGGCATTTTACTGAATGCATTCATAACTTGTGTAAAAAATCTAAAGTTTGTTTTTATTTCTACGATAAGTAAAATGCCACCATCAAAACCACGAGGTCCAAATTTTTCGTCTTTTGAAGATGGTACGATGTGTAGAATTCATTTGTCAATTTCTCAAGATTCTAGCATCGGTACCGATCAATCTGAAGATCAATTATGGTCACGTATTTTATTCCGGATGAAAGAAGATATACCTACTATGCCAGTACGTACTTGGACCTCCCTTCAGAAACATTTCAAATTATAAGTAAAGATGTTGCGCTATTGTCTGCAAAGGAGGCTGAAGTAGAAAGGGAACATCATACTGGTTGGGGTCCTGAAAATAAGGTAACTCTCGTTTAATTATGCTTATTACAGTTGTCCATATGATTGTATATCCTTTAACAAATTCAATTGAAACACCAGTTCGCAGAAGTCCGTAGGCTTTTCAAGGAAGCCACTGGTCGAATTTTTAAGCATGAAGATTGTACACAGTTATGCTTAAAAATATTAAATATTCAAGAAGGTCGACATTTGTTTTTGATTCATCACAAGCAGAGTCTGATTACGACAATGAATCTCAGGACGTACAGGACATACTAGAGTTAAGTGTGGATGGTCCAAGTGCCTTTGACGACCTAGGAGATATCCCAAACACAGTAATCCGTCCAATGGGGAAAAAAGAGGCGAAACGACAAAAGACAAAAGGAAAAGCAAAATTTACCGAACAACAGGAATTGATGGAAAATATTTATAGAGAGCAACAAAGCTTCAACGCCAAATGTACGGAACAAAGAGATATGAAGATGGCACAAAAAGATGCTGAGTTTGCAGCAAAATTAGCTAATGATAAAGCAAAGTTTGAAGCTAAATTAGCTGATTCAAATGCAAAGTTTCTGGAAATACAAGCAAGGCAAGCAGAAGAGGAGTTCCGTATAATGACGATGGATGTGTCACAAATGGATGATGTATCAAGACAGTACATTGAATTGAGGAAATGTGAAATTTTGAGTAAAAGATTAACCCAATCATAGAGGCCATAAATCAAGACTACTGTCAAATTGTTTAATTAATTTTATGGATTTATTTAGAAATTTGTGTTTAGTTTAATACCAATAGATTTTTATGTTTCTAACGGGTTATAATTTATTGGATTGAATTTTTAAAATTACTTCAGAAACTAGATGAGCTCGAAATATAAATATACCTACTAATAATTGTATTCCTTACAACAAATTCAGCCAAAAACCCTATAAAAATATTCATTCATCCCCAACATATGACCATATGTGTTCGATCAAGTCATTTCTCAAACGAACCCCAGTTTGTTTATCGAATATTGCACGCCTGCGTTGGTCCTTCACCATTCTTGAAAGTTGAGAAGTGTTGTCCCTTGAAATGACACATGGAGCACCATGGCTTCGTTGTTCATAGTCATGGGGCCAGTCGCCGGGAATACGTTCATCCTCCACTATCATATTATGGAGAATAATGACGGTTTTCATGATATAGGCTAACACGTCAGGATTCCACATTCTAGCTGGTTGTTTGATAATTGCAAATTGACTTTGTAATACACCGAACCCCCGTTCAACATCCTTTCGACAACCTCCCTGCAAAGCTGAAAATTTCTGTTTCTTTTGTGAATAAGGATGTTTTATGGTAGTCACAATAGTTGCTGTCTCTGGGTATATTCCATCCCCAAGATAGTACCCCATATTATATTGATTTCCATTGACCTCAAAGTTAACTGCCGGTGCTTTACCATTGATAAGTTTTTTGAAAATATACGACCGGTTCTTCACATTGATATCATTGTTTGAACCCGGCATACCAAAAAATGCATGCCAAAACCAAAGATCATGCGACACCACTGCCTCCAAAATAATACTTTCGCTACCCTTGTAAGCGGTATAATCCCCCGATTCAGCGGAAGGGCATTTGTCCCATTTACAATGCATGCAATCAACACTACCAAGCATACCTGGAAATCCCCTTTTTTGGTTTTCATGAAGGAGGAGTTCAACATCACGTTTAGTTGGTGTCCTCAAATATTCTTTTTCGTACAGTTGGACTATGACCCTGCAAAATCTGCGGGTTGCTTCCAAAACTGTAGTTTCCCCAATACGTAAATATTCATCGATTGCATCTGCTGCGCAACCGTACGCTAACATTCTAATAGCTGCAGTAATTTTTGTATGGGGTGCTAAGCCTAGAACACCACAGGCATCAGTTTTTTGAACAAAATAACTATTTACCGCAAAAACATCACCCAATATACGGTTGAATAACTCTCGCCGCATTTTGAATCTTCTGTGAAATAGATTAGGTGGAAAAGTCGGGTTGTTGCAGAAATAGTCTCTCCATAGACCTTTATCACCTACATCACGTTGTCTTGGTATTTTTGTACGTGTATGTGGAGGGTTCATATTTGACAACATTAAACCAGCAGTAACTGCTAGGTTATTACTGTTCGCTTCAACTGAACTTTCATCTGATGAGTAGTAACTTGTGTTATCATCATCGTTTAATGAACCAGAAGAAGAAGAAGTATAAGAAACATACTGAGGAAAACTAGAAGAGGAACCATAGTTGTCTATATGATTTACATAACCAGGCATTTTGTTATGTGCTGGAATTTGTAAGGAGGAAGAGATGATGATAATACTCGGTTTGTATTCATGGAGAAGCAAGTGTGGTTATTTATAATAAAAAAAGGGGAATGTTGAACACAAATATTTTCACATATCGTACTAATTTTATGTATCTTGACAAGGCAATGACATGAATTGACAATACAACGACCACATTTCAATGCAAATATTATTTATCAGATTTGTCAGAGATTTTTTGATGTATCTTGACAAGGCAATGACGTGAATTGACAATGCACCGACCACATTTCAATGCATATATTATTTATCAGATTTGTCAGAGATATTTTATGTATCTTGACAAGGCAATGTTATTAAATAGATTATTGCTCTCTATTTAATCCCAATACTTTCTTTGTTTACTTAATAACTTAGCTACACCCATGTCAACATTTCATTCAGCCGAAGACTTGGCTATAACATTTCGTTAACTGAACAACAACTTAAGGTAGTACAATACTTTTATTAAATCAAAAAAGACATACATGAAAGGGAAAGAAAAATAAACTACCACATTTCAGATACATAAAGTAAAATATAAACCTATTAGTGAAACCTGTAGAATTCATTTGTCAGACGACGTTGACGACGTTCTGGCCTACTAGGTAGAAAGATCAACACAAAAGGATTGTATTCATCCATTACCCTTAAGATCTCAAAATGAGGTT
The DNA here is from genome assembly GCA_023531435.1 of Papaver californicum. Classification (NCBI taxonomy): domain Eukaryota; kingdom Viridiplantae; phylum Streptophyta; class Magnoliopsida; order Ranunculales; family Papaveraceae; genus Papaver; species Papaver californicum. The sequence goes on from JAJJMC010014815.1 coordinate 2,350,191, forward strand.
TGTACTGGAAATCACTTCGTTTCCATCTTGTCCATTCCTGTAAAGATCGAGCAACAACTTGATCATCAGTTTCATTCCTAAGAAGAAATTCATTGACCCGAGCAGTTAAAGAAGAAAATTCTAATATTGCCTTAGTAATTTTCACATATCGACAAAAAAGGCCTGCTCTATTCCGGTTGTTGGGATTACCGTTTTCATTGCAAAAGTTTGCATGTGTGTGTTCCAACCATTCCATGGTCATACAACCATTGATATCACGTTCCTGACCCCTTGCTGGATAATGTAACACTATGTTTCGACATATGGATAAATCTTCATCTAAAGTAAAATTGGTTGCATTAAGGGAAAAAATTTCGTAACCAGACATTGAAAAATAAAAAGTGGGGATAATGATATGAGTTGTGTAGCTTTTGAATGTTATTTATAGTAGTATACGAGTAAAAATATAGCCGTTATGCAAGGAAAAAAAAAGGTAACATAACGGTAATAAAATGGTAACATAACGGTAACATAACGGTAATAAAACGGTAACATAACGGTAATAAAATGGTCATTTAAATTTTAATTTTAGCTGTAAAATTATCATACTACATAATAGGCGTACTAAAAAAATAACATTTCATTTAACCGTCATTCGAGATTTTATTTATTATTTTTAACCGGAGTTTGATCTTGGTGGAATAAATGGCGGGAAAGTTGGTCTGACGTTTTGCGTTGGGCGAACTGTTGATGAAGAACCGGGAGGTGGTGTGGTGGAATATGAAGCAAAACCTAAGGGTTGCTCTTGACGCAATCGGGTTACCTGTCTGGTCAACAACGCATTCTGATCTTGTAAGAGGAGGTTTTCAGCGGCAAACTGAGTTCGAAGGTTGTTCAACTCAACTTCCTTAGCCATGATGTAATCCATCCTATCCTTAGTTTCAGATAAGGTAAAATCCCGAAACTGTTGTGTAAAATCAGCAAAGTTTTGGACTAAATCATAGGCCGCCACCTTGGATGGAGAAAAAAAAAACAGCATTAAAAAACCAACATTTATTAAACCATAAAAAATTCCCCCACGACTTTGTTTAGTACTTACATATGGTAGTTGTTGGGGAGGAGGAATGGGTACATGATCAGGGCGCCGTGGAATGTTGTGTTTGATACGGTCACCCGCATATCCATACGTTTCAACCTCCCAATCAACTTCCGTCACATATTTGTAGAGGTTGGTAACATGTCGCCAATATTCATAATAAACCTCGTATTGCACGACACGTACGTATTCACTACAATTGCCATGAGCTCTGGGTATGATGTCTTCAATGTCATCGTCACCGAAGTTGGAAATGCAATTAGGGGGGTTTGCAGGAATACCCCAAGTTGGGTTGTTCTGTATCCAACAACGGTCTCCGAGATACATATTGTGCTTTATCCAATAAAATGATAATAAATAAATACCAACCATGTGACAAAAGTACAACTTCGAAAATTTACGATTGTAAAGAGAAAAGAATTAGAGAACTTACAGTGCCGAGCCAGGAGAATGTAACCCGTTGGGAAGAAAGTTCTATTGCCTTCGCCCCAATATCTTCTGGTAAAACTGCGGTAAGCCATGGTCGCCAAGTCACGGACTCAGCAGATGATGTAGTTTTTAAAGTGGTAAATAAAGTGTTCGATTCTCGAACTTGTGAAGGTAATGATTTTAGAAAATATTGGACTTAATCTAATTAAATAAAAATCAGGAAAATAAACTAGAGATGATTTTTAGAAAATATGGGGAAAACCAGGAATCAGGAATCAGTTATTTCTAACAATTTATGTGATTAATCGGGTAATTCTTTTAAATAAATTAAGCTCAAATATTGCCAAAATAGGTTTTACGCAAACAAGTAGAGGTAAATCATAAGCATGGGACATCAGAGGTTGTCAACCCAGCATGTCCCATCAAACAAAAACACCACTACTGAATGAAAACCGTTTTTCTATTTCGAAACTATGCAATTTTAACAAGTAAAGAATTATAATTAATTAATTAAAAATAGACTTACCACATAAAATTGAGAGAAAAACCTCTATCATCCCAGTAAATATACTTAGCTCATGGTGGAGAAAACTTGCTCAAAAGATCTCTTCATTGCTCAAAATATTGATTACAAGGTGAAATAATGGTGTAACAGCTGAACAGATACGTATATAAAAGTTACAGAAGATGGTTCAGCCGTTACAAAAGAAAATAAGCAACAGGAACAGTTGAAGCAGCTCAATATAACGACAGTTCCAGCGTTAGTGAACGACAGTTCGCTGGAGCTGTTTGTTCTTCACCTCCTTCTTCCCTATACGCAGCAGCAGAAAAGATAGTTTTCTGTTAACTTTTCCGGCGATTCTCCACCCTCATTTTCTTGGCTTTTCTTGGTATTTATAGGCTCTCCTAACCCTAGGGACTTCCCTTAATTGATAAGGACTCAAATAAGAGTCCCAATCAAACTCAAATTCCTGTTTCAAACAAACAGCGGCGTGATATTTTCTTCTCCGGCTACAACTCGGATTTGGAGCACTTTTCTCGGCGTCAATCTCTATTTCTTCACGTGTTTGATATTGTTTTGATCTCTACTTGCTTTTGGGTTAGATTGAAATACCAAATATCCCAAAAATCACGTAAAAGAAATCACCAGCAACTTCATTTTGATAACCAAATAGGTTCCCGCCAAAACTGAATTTTTGAAACGTGAAAGGGGTGCCCCCAATCCAAAGTGTGGGTGCCTTTAACACTTGTCCCGGGTGCCTTTAACACTTTTTAAGCCAATTTTTTCACAAATCTTTATTCTTCTAATGTACCTACAAAAGCATAAAAACACGTAATAATTGCAAAATCGAATACTAACTTAATAAAAACTAAGGTGCAAATTAGACACTAAAATGTGTCTATCAGCAGATAACTGATTTAGTTCAATCCTTGACTTCACGATATCAACACCCTTCTTCCGGGTGGCGAACCACCTACGACATCTGGGCCATTCATGTTCACTTTCAGACGTAGTCTTGTTCGGACGAAATATCCCAAGGTATTCGTATCCCCAAAACTACAACATAAATTGCAAATTATTTAACTACATACCAACAAAATTGTAAGAAAATTTTATTCATTTTACGAAAAAAAAATTACCTCCAAAATTTGGAATGGGCCGGATACTGATTTCTGGCCCCTAGAAGCCGAGGCGAGACCCGAATACAACTTTGAGAATGCAGGACCACCCCAGTCGTACTGATCAACTTCATTAAGATTTTCAAAGGCAGCCAACCATCCTGCATCAATGTATGTTTTTGCATTTGGGAAAAAGAAATTCCCCAGAACATACATATAGAACGCCCGCGCAACTCTATCAGCAAGGACACTATCATCGTTCGCCGCGTTCAATGTACCGATATCAAAATAGTTGGTCAAAAACTTGATAGTTATTGCATCAGAAACCCACTGTTGTGGAACACCTTCGCTTTTGCATACCGCATTATCTTTCAGTTCGGGAAAGATATTCGCACGAACATATTCAAATTTAAACTTTTGTGGATCATAAGGGATTGATCTCCCGACACCGATACTAAACCCGGTCAACATAACCCAATCGAGGGGAGTGAACCCAAGCTCCCCAAATGAAAAATGAAATGTGTTGGTAGTATCCCAAAACCGCTCGATTATAAAATCTATTAGAGCGTGGGATGAATCTACAACAGGTAGGGATAGTAATCTGCCCCAACCTCCCCTTTCTATTATATATTGGACCCTATTAGACTGCTGAGTAATTCTCTTATAGACCTGTAGAACTGATTTAAGAGAACCACGATGGTCAAACCTGAAGTTGGCGTCAGAGGAATATGTAATTTTTTTAGAAACATGTTCCTCCATATCTTCGACAACGGTGTAATGTTCCAGGCCCTGAACATCTACTGACTCGGGGACCATGGACTGTGCTTCAGAACCCTCTGTGATTTTGGATTTTTTGCTGGTTTTCTTTCTGCCAACCCATCTCGAAACAACATTACTTGACATCTGTGGTAACAAATAATAGAACATTGTCATTAAAATGAACAAATGACGACAATGCATAAACACTTAAAAAAAATTTAACACTACCTAAACAAGTAGGGAAAGCAAAATTTCCATACACATTTGTACAAACAATTATACATTAAACATTCTAAAAATACATACATCATTATCAAAATACAACAATCACACCCATTATAACCATTCTAAATCAAATTACACAATTGCAAAAATTCCATACACATTTGTTTTTATATTAAATCAAAATTATATAAAAATTAAATAAAAATGAATTTTTTTTTCTACACAACATAATATATTCAACCAAAAATTAAACATAAACCCACTAAAAATTAACTACAACAATTTCGTATTGTATGTTCAATTTAACAAATAGCAACACATTTTAAAACCTAAAATTCATAACATGTACATAAACCCTAAAAAATTCCCAATTTTATAATTATATGACAAATTCATATTTCAATAATGGGTTTATAATAAACTAATTAAACAACATCTACAACCAATTTAACAAACTATTCATCTAATTATATACGAAATTAACGAAATTAAAACAATTGAATTTAAATATTTTTAGGGTAGAAAATATACCTTGATTTTTCTTCAAATTTGGTTGACCAAATTATTAAAATGGGAACGGGATATTGGGTTATCGTCAAAGAGGTGCAAGTTGTTGCCAAAATTGGGTTGTTAAGAATGTTTTGGATGGGAGTGGTAGGAGGCGAGAATGGGGGAACATGGGGCGAGAGAAGAAGATGAAGAAACAGGAGAAAAATTAGGGTTTTATTTCCTCCAACACCCAGGCGGAAAATTGGAAAACCGTCTAGAATTCCTAGACCCAACCCTACCATCACGCCCGGCAATTCCACCACACATGTGCCTCGCACGCCAATCCAGCGTGAATTTAACACCACGTCCGTTTGTAAATTCACATTAGTGTTCCGCACACTTCGCAGACGTGAATATGACATCCCGCCTGAACAAACGGAAATTTGATATGCCGCTTGGAGAATAGGCGACGTTCTATGATCGATATTGAAGTTTTAGTTTGCGGACGGGAGATCAAAATATCGCATGTATCAGGCGTTGTGTTCATGGCTCGTCCGTTTTTTCAAGCGAAAATACAGTAATTCGCTAATACCCAAACGCCAGTTTACTGCATCGCTTGATTATTCTCCGCTGTTTTTACCCCGGATCAAAGATCAAATTTTTTGATCTTTAATCGATGGGTATAATCGTGTGATTGTGGACGCCCTTACTCTCTGTTATTATTACTTGTGTATTTTGACATGACACTTGTACTTATCGGGATTTATTTTTGTGTATTAAATTAACATTAATTAATTGTAATTTGATGATCCAATTAATTTTCTTGATTTCTTCTCTAATTTTGATTAAACACATACACTTCCTTTTACCTGCACAGCTATAAACTCATACCAATTGGTGCAACAATTATGGAATAGAATGAACATCTTTTGAGATTTGAGACACACATGGCTGTTAGTTAACTTATTGGCACATAGAGATGGCTGCACCTGCATCTTAAATTGTCTTTGGAGTTACAGTAATCTCTACTATCAGTATGTTGCGACACAAGATGTGATGCTAATAAACAGCGTAATAGCTTTACCATGATTCCAAGTTCTTTGATAAGGTTTAATAAAAGACCCACCTGCAACACCTCCTCCTCCTCCTTGAGCAACCTACAGAAATTTAGATTCCACCCCCTTGAGCCTTCTTTCATTAGTGCATATCATCTCCCTTATAGTAGCATTATTTGCCCCGGAAAGATTAAAAGTGTGTGGAAATAGAATTTTAAGATCTTGATTTGCTGCCCATTTATCTCTCCGGAACAGGCACCTATCTCCATTGTGCACCACCACCTTAGAATTGTTCTCTACTACCTCTTTACTCTTCAAAATTCCTGCCAACAGACTTTTTCCAACAGATTTTGTAGAATCCTGCTTTAGAGTTACCACCAGACTTTTCAGTAATGATTCTTCTCCAAAGAGCTTTGTCCTCTTTTCCATACCTCCAGATCCACTTGCTATGAAGAGCATTGTTCATGGGCCTCAATTTCTTAATGACAACACCACCTTATTCATGAGCCTGATGATTGCTTTTGTGAATGGATTGTAGAAGAACACACTATAGTCACCTTTTGACAGGAGTAACCAACCTCCTTTTGCTAGTATCATTTCTATCCCAGATTCCCCTTATTGTTTCATATTCATATTTAATGTTGTCACTACTCGATTATACTCTTATGGCGCTGACATTTTTGAGAATATTTCTCTCAACAGTTCTTTATAACTGGTCTGCAGTTATGGGTTCTGGTTAGTCTAGTGCTATGTTCCTTCTGAATTTCTTTTCTTTTCCGTTTGCAGTTTTTCTGCAAGTACTCTGCATGGGTCAAGCCACTCATTCAGACTCTGATTTGTTCCTCATTACGAGTTGCTGGTTGCGAGCAACTAGCAAGAACACCTGATCCATAAATTCGAAGTCTTGCATGGCATATATCGTATCCCCGCCAACCCCAAGATAGTTATGGCTTAACTTTGGCCGATACATAAAAAATAAGATAATTCTTTTTCCTCGGCCACCCTGCGCCTGTTCCAAGCAATTTCCTCGGCCATCCTACGCCTGTTCCAAGCAAAATAAGATAATATCAGAAGAGATGTAGTTGAACATCCTGTCTTAAAGGTCTCGTAGTAGCAGCAGAGAGATGTAGTTGAACATCCTGCCTTAAAGGTCTCGTAGAAGCAGCAGTTTTACTTTGCCACAGTTACTCCCAAGCTATCTAGCATCATGACGGAATTTAATTTTGAAATATGATTTAATTTAGAACGAGGTTTAAAAAGGCGTAAAAATGATTCTAGAGTATAACTAGGATAAGCAGCCCTCCTTTTCTCTTCCAGACCGATTTAGTAACCACCAACTCCACTCACGGCCAGTATACCAGACTTTCACGAACAAAGTGAAAATCTATCAAAACTCTCTGACAGCCCCGCTACCTCAGTTTCATAATCCAACTTTTGAGGAGGTAGCCGTGCAGTTTTGGCGCCAACAGCGCACTTATCTATCATTGGATTGTAAAATATTCCTTACACTTATAAAAACAAGGGTGTCATACAGACCTGGCTCTTATGGGATTTCATCCCTAACCCGTCCCATATTTTACAAATATTAGAAAAGCTCAAATGATAAAGGTCCTTCCAATAATAACATTCTTGATGAAACCTAACTGTTTAAATCTAGTAATTGTACAGTACATCCAAATGGAATCCGATGCAAAGTTCTTAGTGGATTCCTGGTATAACTCTGTAAGGCACCTTCTGACAGTAAAGCTTCCAGTATTTGCCATACCTGTTTATAGGAGTAACAATATATTAGTAACTTATTTCAAAAAAGTTCACATGCTGAAAATCGCGGATATCAAAGACAAACCGGCGTTATTACTTCAAGAATACTAAATGACACTCAAGGTAACAAGTCAAATTTCTTTAGAGTTCAACAAGTGAAAATTTTTGGGCACGAATATGTGCCGTATATTATTTGTTATTTCCTGCCAGACTTTGTTTTGTTTAAATATTAATAGGATAGGATGCTAAGCACAAGAATAATGATCTATAAGAAAAGATGAATTTATTGCATACTTGGATCTGCATCGATCATCATCCCTCTTGGCACGGTCGAAGAGAAGGATTGTCAGGAACACCACATAGAAGTAGGGTAAACACTGGAGAAGACCGTTAGTGGAAAAGAAGTTAGATATACTTTTTAAATTAAGATGTTTTCGAGCAGGTTGTACTGACATAAAGGAAGAATCTTACATGCGTAAAAAGCGCTGGCGCAGTCCAAAAGAAAGCAGATAAAATCTCTGGCACGTAATGGAAGTGACGTGCTAAACCCCACCTGCTCAAGACAATATACAAGGTCAAGATGAACATGGTGAAAGATCAACATTAACTATACTATTAGAACCACCACATATCTAATACTAAGCTAAATGAATTGCTCCGATTCTCATATATATATATATATATATATATATCGAATTTCTAAGCACGTTCAAAGAATTTTTGTGAAGTAACAAATACAAGAAAAAGAGAACTTACCATCCTGAGGTTAAAAGAAGGCTAGTCTTGGTTTCCCCTTTGCTAGTTTGATAGGAGGCCACGATCTGCAGAAAAATTTAGTTCAATTGAGGCTTCTGAAATTATAAACAGCCTGCTTCTAGGATAACTGTTGTGTAGACAAAAGAATAACTGCTGTGAAATAGATAATATGGGAGCGATAACAATGTGGAATACCTTTGATGGAGCTCTCCCCCAGACCAAGCACTTTCCATTTGTTCTACGGAATTCTTGTCTTTGCCTATCGCAGTCGTAGTTGACATATACACACAGAACACCAGCAGCTAAGATAAGAAATGCAAGCTGGAAATAATGGGTCAAGGTTAGAATCACAAAATAGCACTAATACTACTCAGAAAGACTTTGTTTAGGAAAAAAATGTGCACTAGTTACTTACCTGAGTACCGAGATTCACTGGATAATTGACAAGGTACATTCCAGGTGAGGTATAAATTGATGGAACCCAGACCAAGCATCCCCAGCAAATATAAAACCCAGCTGTTGAAATCAAAGAAGAAAATTTGAGCCAACTGAAATTCTTAAAAATTACAAACCCAGACGATAGAAAGGATTTAAATGCCTATTTTGCAGATAGATCTTAAGGGAGATACTTTGGTTCTTTTCGTTAGGGGTCTTTGCAACCCGAATGTCGATAAATACAATCAAGTAAGCAAGTCATACACTTTTGTGATGATGGCGATTTATATTCATCTACATCCCTAATATATATGGCGCTCGGTAATACAAAAATGGGTAATGTACAGTGGTTGGCTACCTCGATCATGTGCAATATCCATTGTACTCCAGTATCCAGCTTCCCACCAAAAGAACTTGGTTACATAAACAAGCATCAATACAGTGTTCACAAGCATAGAGTCAGCTACTGTCCCGTTCATTTCATACTGCAATCATATTTAATAATGATGGATTTGTTAAACAAGAGAATAAAAGTGTATTACATTTCTGGACAGAAAATCTAGAAAGGGGCCATCTTAATTAACAATATCCTGGCTCAGATTTTATGCCTACTGTTGATTTAAGAACTCTCTTGCATCACGTACAAATGGTATTGCATTGTAAGGCACAGGTAAAGGAGGTCTGTAGTGCTCTTCCTGAAACTATTCATTAGATGAGGATGATGGAGCGACTAACCTGTTTGATACAGTAGGTGACAGCAAGAACACCCCAAGACATCATACCAAATCTGCAGTTTGTAAAGACCTTAATATCAAAGTATTTCCCAATTCGAGGATATAGCTCCATTCCCTGCATAAAAAGGATATGACAAGATATCAGTGCATATTGAAAGGTATAGTTGCTAGACAATAGAAAACCCAAATACATATATCGGTTACTTCTAAGAATATCATAAACACATCAAAAGAGTTTATGATACCATGGCAGGCATAACACATGTGTGTTTCCCAAAACAAAAAACATTAAAGAAGGTCACAGCCCCACATTATTGAGACAATTCAAATTATTAGCGCTTAATCCAGCAAATGATGTGGGATTAGTTAACTAATACTGTAAGAACATTTACTCTAGGCAATTGTATGTTTCCTATTTACTTCACAATATGACACTAATACGGGAACACCAAAGATCATGAAGCTGGATCCTGAAAATCTTCATCAACAGTAAACCTTTTGCATGGTATAGAGTATAAACTTCTACTCATTAAAGAAAACGGACCAGATGATCAGATTCCGTAAAAGACGACCTTGGGTCACTAAAGTATAAATTCATTGTCCATCAAATTTAAGAACTCACCCAGTAGAAGTCAATTATAGGATTCCCAGATGATCCAGAGTCGGTAGAAGATGGAGCAATATGACCCTTATAGAGAAAGAAAGTAGATTAGAAAGGTGCGACATATACTGTATTAGTAAACGACAAAAAACTGGCAACAATGAAGTTGTTGAGCCCATTTTAATCCATAACCCTCACTTTTATGTATAAAAGGACACAAAAGATTAAACTTCCGAATATGAGTGCTGAATAAATCTCTCCCAAATGATCATAGACAATTGCAGGGTTGAATACTCCGAACCTGAATAATAACAATGTGAAGAATAAAGTATCGTTAATAAACCAAAAAGATGCAGAGAAAGTTAAAGTCATTGGCTCATAGATCCCTTACCACCAAAGACTGATGTAGGTAACCAGTGTCACAGCATATGCCAACATACCATTTGCCTACAAGAAACAGGAACAACATTAAGATTTTATCAGTACAGTTGCATAACGACATCCTTACATCATGGCAACATTAACAGTAAGGCTAGACGTATTAAATTGTCTTCAGTCTTATTGAAAAGGAGCTCCAAGATAAGTTTATAAGACTAGATAGAATTGGTGGTTAAACTACTTATCAAGGCTCACATGGTAACAACTTATATTGCCAATAATCATGACCTAAACGGGGACTATTATGCTGAAGATCATTTAGGGATAGCACGGCCTGCCGCATTTGTCCTATAGAACAAACAGAAAGTGGATTCCATTACTGGAGCATTTGATTACCTTGTAGACAGGTACATTCCCTGCAGGAGAGATGGGACCTTCAACTCTTTTTCCAGGAAGAACAAGTTGCAGTGCAGCCTCAAATGCTGCATAACAAGCAATAATTTTCCATGCTACGGCAGTAGGTCTTGGCCAAATGTCAACAAATCCTTGTAGCCCATTTTGCTTTAAATAATCAAAAGTCTGAACGACGGATCCTTCAGCATGGACCATTGTATACCATCTGCAGTATTATAGGATATTTTATATCTAACTTTACTTCAACCAATTCAGGCCATTTAATTATAGCAAACTAGAAAATACAAATGTTATAGAGAACACTGAACAGCGCTTCATTTTTAGTGTCTTTTTTTCAAAAACAAAGTTTTCTTCTTTATTTCGGGCCGAATTACAATCTTATCACCAAAATATTTTTTGACATTCCCACACAGAAATACTATACCTAGTGGATCCGGCCGTGTTCAGATTCCAAAAACATACTTTTTACATTAAAAATTGTTAAAAACAAGATAAATTTCAGGTCAATTATTTCCCCCTCAACAACTACATAAACCAGTAACTTGTTATGATCAAGATCAGCTTTAGAAATTCACACACAATTCCACAAAAATGGGTACATGATTTTCAGCACGAAAAAATGACAGTCCTTTAACTAAATTTGACAGAATCACACCGTGGGTTTCGTTATTACTCAAAAACAAACAAAACCCAAATCCAAAGATCCAAAATCAAGTCAAACAAATCGAAACCACCACAAAATCATGATCAGATAATTAAACATAATGTGATGTATGTATAGACAGAAACTGAGTGTGGGTTTTTGTTGATTTACACAAAATAACATACCCCCAGATCAAAAAACCAAGTCTTTCGAATAACTAAATCAAGCTAAACAGAAATTTTACAAATTTGAATAGAAGTGTTTTCAGAATCTGAGATCAGAGAGAAATAGAGACTTACAGTAGGATAACAAAAGGAGGACAAAGAGATAAAAGGGATAGAACAGAAGCATAAGTAACAAGTGGTGCGTGAACCAAATTTGATTCCACCATTGTTTACTTCTTCTTCTGTGATGAAGTAATCAAGAAGAACAAGTAATGGAGTATCCACTGAGAGATACTGCTTTAAGAGTTTAAAATATTGATTTTGAGTTGTTATTTGGGTCAAGATTTCCTTTTCAGTTGACCCTTGACTTATGTTTAATTACGTCCACATACCCTTGATGATGTCTAGCGTACTGAACACTCACTGGCATTGGTGTCAAATCGATACCAATCACCAGAACCCTAATTAGCAAGTTCCCGCATGTACTGAACTACGGGGAACTATGTATTTCTATGTAAAATCATCGTTCATTTGTAACCTCGAACCATGTATTTCTAAGTAAAATCATCGTTCGTTTGTAACCTCAATTGAGAAGTACATTTTTTTTTTTAGACTACATGGATTATTTGTGACTTTTCTAAATTCCAAATAAATTTATGAATTAAATTCACCGTATTATAATCAAGTAGAAGATAACAATTATTATTTTATACCGTATTACGATCAAGATGTACCACAAAAATAGAGTCACGGTGTCGATGAAATGAATTATGATTAAGTGATTGTTTGGAAATCAGCTATTGTTAAAATCATGTTTAATGTGTTAAAAACTAAACATAAAATTAAAAATTATATTTATACCGAGTTATAGTCGAATTAGTATATGCAAAACACATAAAACATACATTTTCATATTTTTCATATTTTTTTGAATCTTGTATAATTAATTGGATATTTGACCTGAATACACACATTTTTACTATTCGGCGAATTATTAACTAAGCTCAGAACCGAACAGCTCTGCCCTCTAATCCACATTTTATATCAAATGGCCCTCTAAAAATGTTTTAGAACAGTACCAATTCCCCTGCTGAAAAACTCCTCGATTATACTACCTCCGTTTCAGCAAAAGTGTTACTATCACTTTTTCATTTTGACTTATTTTTAGAGTAAAATAAAAAAGTGATAATAACACTTTTACTGAATCGGAGGAAGTATTATTATTCAATTGGAAAATCAGAAGTACCGTACTTAACAATAAGTGCTCCAAATCACATCACTTTTGATATAAATAAAATAGTAATCACTACTACAAATCACATGTATTCATTTTCCAGATCGTTGGAATTGATAAAAACAAAAACCGGCAACCCATAAAAGGACGGAGAAAATATCATAAAAAGCACAACGTCCCTTGTCAAGTGGAGTAAAGCTCTTTTTTTTTATTCACAAAAATGATACTTCCTCAGTTTTTGGAAAAATGTTACTATCATTTTTTTCATTTTAACCTAAAAATAAATTAATTTAAAAAAATGACTCTTTTCCTAAAACAAAAATGGTATATATATATATATATATAATATCCAAATACCCTCTTATAGCTGCAGCAGTTTCTCAGTTGAACGGATTTAAAGAATACAAACCTAGTCACTGGGTTATTTCAACTTATTAGGTCAGATTAGTGCGAACTCATAAAAGCTCGAACTTGATTTGTAATGGAAAATTCAAGTATACTACTGGTAAAATAAGACATCATAGAAGACGAAGTACACAAAATTTTACACATATGCTAACAAAGATTCAAGAAAAATGTTTGGTTTATCTTTTCTGTTCTTTTCTATTTCATTTCTTGCGGTTTACCATTTGTTTAGTACACCCATGAGGTTGGTTTCTAATTTGCGTATAATAAATTAATCTCTAATCCACATTATGAAATCCTGGGAGTAACGAAGTGATAAATCCTACGATAAATTAATCTCTAATCCACATTATGAAATCCTGGGAGTAACGAAGTGATAAATCCTACAACGATCATCTGAATCTCCTTCACAATAACCAACCAGTTGACACGACCGGCGGGTTCTGGAGGGTTGATGTTTTCGTCATTAGCGGGTTGGTTCCCATTTTCTCTAATCACGTTCTCAGCTCCAGCTTGTATCTCTGCAACATTGAATATTTAATTAAATGTTTTTCATACAGAATTCTGATTTCTAAAGACTCCATATATAAACAATGTTCACCACTACTCAGCACGAAAGTGTTTTTTCAATGCACATGCTTTGACAGGGGGGATCATGTTTGGATCTCGAGATCTGTTAAGCCTTATCCGACCTCAGTAGGATTAGATGCAAAAATGATCAAATGTTTAACAGGAGAAGAAAAAAAAGTATGTTAAGAGGAAAAGGACATATATAGGGCCGGGAACCATAATTGCTTTAGACACCATACTAATACTGCTATGTCGAGCACATATGACCAAACATGTCGAGCACATTTATGTAGCAGTGATCCAAGACCAAGAGAAGATTTGCTAATCACATCTGACGAAATAGATTAAAATGATTTCTAAAATATTTAACTCAATCAGAAATTGATCCAAATACGATCAAACATGGCTCAACACATCAAGATTTCGGCCAATTGTCGAATGGATAAAATTTAAGGCGGGACCAAGAGTTGTGAAAATTTGTAAATTGCGTAAATACCAGCCTACCAGGTACGTTAAATATTGAGCTAATCAACCTTTGAAATATCTCTTGTGATTACTAATATATTGGAGATGTCGAAGCCTGATCTTGTCGGAATATGACAGAACAAGAACGAAAACTGCCTATAATGTGAGATCAAATAGGAGTCTTGAGATGTTCTAGTTTGATCAGGCAACCACGGTAGGGGCATAAGTTTCTTCAAACTATCGATCAGAAGTTTGGGTCCAAAAATTTGAAGATGCTTATGAGCATCATGTACGTCTCCTCACATATGTATATGCATGTATTTGATATATATATATATATAAGTATACTGGAGAACAGTACCTGGCTGGGCAGCATTTTCATCCTCTGCTCTAACAGCAGCAGGAGCATTTTCAGCCCTAACAGCTGGCCTTTGTGGAGGCGCTGCTCTCTGCATGCCTTGTGAAAGCCACCGGATCATTGGTGTTAGTGCACCAGTCTGATATCTGCAGGGTCATTAAGAATTAAATCACGTAATTTGACATTAATAAATAAAACGTAAGGTACGGAGATTGATATGCTTGCAAATATATCAGAAAGTGGAAATTTCAATATTGTAAAGCTATGCTACAGAATTCAAGGATACTAAGATACAAGGTGTTCAATGGTACTGTGCAACTGCAATACATATAGGGCTACAAAGTTTAACTTACAGATAAACAAGCGCAGCAAAGAAAACAAGAAGAAGAAGTCTTTGTCTTGACCCATCTTGGTTGAATACAAAAATAACAGCTGCCAGCTTCAGTATCAGTAACAAGTCAAGCTGAAACGCAAAGTGAAATCTCCTTACTACGACTGGTCTTTGTGGAGCATTTTGTGGCCTCCCTTCTTGTTGTCCATGTTCTCCAGCTACTGCACCACCCTCTGGAGGACTTGTCCTTCTGATAGCACATTTGCAACGTGTCAAGAAACAAAAACATCCTTGATAAAAATTAATTTTGGTATCTCTAATCTATTGCGAGACAAAGGAAAATTAGACTCAAACAGCATACAAAGAACACCCATTGCAGCTAGGAGACTTAGTCAAGACCATCTTAATTCATGTCTCTGATAAAAAATGCAAGAAAAAAGCAAGTATAACACATGATAGTGAACGAATGCAGTTCTATCCAGGTCTGGCAGAGATGGTACTCAAACCATACGTTCAAGGATGACAATGCAAACAATTTTACTAGCCTCAGGTAAGCAAGCAATAACATGAAATCATTAACAACAAAAATAATTTAAAATTACTACTAATACTAAAGGAACAACCACAACCAAACAATGAATGCTTCAAAAAAAAAAAGTGAACTGTAACAACCCTATCTCCCTTGCCAAAAAGGTCACTCATTAACAAAGGATTTTCAAAAAAACACTTACGTGGGAGTACTGTAGGTAAGAGGAATAAGAGTAGTGGGAGGAAAGCCCGCCATCGGACCCATAGAAGGAAGAACAGGCACAGCATAAAGTCCAGCCCCATTGTTGACGTGTTCCTGATTCTGTAGAGGGATAAACCCAGGTACAATTGCAGGATACATGATAGGAAACATCTGAAAATCTCCATTAAAAGTTGGGAAACCAGAAAATGGTGGCACCTGAAATCCCAAAAGAAATCATTATCTACAAAGAACTACAAACATAACTACGACATTACAACCCAAAGAAACAACAACGAGAAACTAAGCCATGACTAGAGAAGCATCAACAACTTAATTGTGCTACAAGCTCGTAACTTTCAATTTCATTTACCAGAGTTTTTATCCCACAGTTATCTATCCTGATTTAGGCCTTTTTTTTATAACTCCACTTCTATGCCCTAAACTGACAAAATAAAAGAAATTCAAGAAAATCCCCACAAACACAAACTATAAAATTAATATAAAAACTTCAAAACCCTAAATTTGGACTGATAGACCACAAAGAAAACTAAAATTTAAGCAATTGTGTAAGTGGAAATTCGGAGAATTTTAATTAGTGGTACCTGTAGAGGAGGTTGTTTAGAAATACTTTCGTCAACAGATTTCGGAAGTGATGATGCTGATGAAGATGGTGGTGAATTTGCAGCGAGGGTTTCTGAATCTTCCGCCATTAGAGACACTCTCTGTCTGATCTGAAATTTGATTTCTGAAAAAAAGGAAAAAATAATTGTTCTGAAAAAATTGTTTTTTTATACTAATATAGACTGCCTGGCCAGAATGGAAGTCTAGTTGGGAAGGTGACGTCGTTAGGACACAAAAACTTTGACACGATTTCCACCAATTATATTCATCCACGTGACAATGATATAAAACGTGGCAAGGCCACGTAGTGGTGAACAGAAATCCAATTTGGTGCATACTGTTTTAAAGCGTTAATTTGACATTTTTATTCGATTAGTTAAATAGTTAACAGATGATTCTTTCTACGTTGATTATCCTTTCTTGTTTTTTGTTTTACTCTCAATGGCTAATTCTGCACTCGTTTGTTATATGCATATACTGCAGGGGAACTGAATTAGCCTGAGTTTCTCATGGACGGAGATAGAGAGGGCGACCTAAACAAGTCCATTGAGGTGGAGTTGGAGCTGTTTGATCCAAAAACTCTTGGAGATTACAAGATACTAGTTAAAAAAAGAATTCAACTCAGTCATTCAGGATATACAAAGCTAAAGAAGATCCTTTCTTCCTTCCTTCCTTCCTTCCTTCCTTCCTAGTTCAGCAAATCAGTTATGTCAAAACATTGGGTAATTCGTCAACAAGTGCTTCTTAAGTTGGACATGAACCATTGTAATACAACCTACCTAAGTTACCTATAAAAATGAATGCAAATGTTTTTAGATAATTCAATGCATCATTTGAATACTAAAAGACAGATCATTACTTAGTGACTTAACTTATTAATGTATAAATTCACAATAGTTGCTGCATTGATATAAGTTGATATGCAAACATTAAACCCATCTAGAACAAAGATCAGACTGAATGATAGGGTGCCATAAAGATTAGCCTAATAATAACATAATGCAGATAAAATACAGAATTGAGTAGCAGATGGACCAAAAACTTTGTTGAAACAATTTGTGCCATCTAGTCTAATAATGCTTGGTTGTTGTTGCTGTCTGATAGTTCTGCAATTTGTCTTACCAGCCAAAAGGGCAATTTAAACACGCAACTTGTTGAGGCTCTCGGAAGACTTGGTATCTCCACCAAAAGTTTTTCTTCTCTCCTCTTGTTAAAAAGGAAATAGTTATCACAAGTGGAAATGGACATTGTTTGCAAAGCTTTTGCATTCTGCAAAATTCGTTTCAACCATCTCATCTCCACTGGGCTCCCAGTGAACTCGAAAAAGTAAGCCGATTTAAGGTGTAAAAATAAGCATTCGGGATCAGTCACCACATCGCTGCCTGCAAAATCATCTTTGCTGCTATGGTTGTCTTCCCTCTCGGCAGCATCAGCATCAGCGTCGTCATCTTCTTCATCATCATCACTATGCACCGTCTGCATTGGAATTGAAAAGGATAAGACAGATATCAAAAGATAATTACCACATACATAATTGGTTAACAAATCTATCCCAGGTCTTGCTATATTATTTATCTATTTAGTCAATGACGAATTGCGTGCAAAACTAAAAGTTTTGTTGAGCTTGCCTTGTTAAATACAAGTGACTCCAGCTTAGGTGTTGCTTTGAGCAAAGCAACTAGTGCTTTATCAGCCGTTACTTCCTCTCAAAATGATCAACTGCTTGGTATTATGAAATGTTGGCAACTTTTCTAATAGATCCTCTGCAAAGGACAGAGCCTATTCGTGACAAGGCAATGGCAAAATATGAATAAGTTTCATGGAGTTAGATTAAACATAGGAAAAAAAAAAGAGAAGAAGCATAAACTACTCTAAATTTAGCAGCAGGCAAAAATACCTGTAGGGTATCATCAGAAACACTTAGACGTTTTACATTCACAGAGGCTCGAAGAAACTGACTTATAGCTGCACCATGATCAATCCTTTGCTCCCTTGTTGTAGCATATGGTTTAAAGCGAAATTGGACCGTTGCTCTAACTAGTAACGGAAAGGTTGTCAGAACGTAGTCCCTGGCAATGCTACCATTGTAATAAAAAGACTCCAGATTTGGTGCATCAACTTTGAGAATACAACCTCGTAACCCATCGTCCTCTCCATGCGGCAACCATCCATCCTCCCAATTATCAATCTTAAAGTGTTTCAGTGCAGGGGTTGAAATACAGAAATTTGGAATACCGAACCAAGTGCAATGTTCTACATTGAAATCTTCAAGGACCGGGCAATTGGAAAAGAGCTTCTCATTCCAGTATTCATTACTAAAGTCGACACCACTGAGTTCAAGGCACTTGAGTTTAGGAAAAGAGATATAATTAGGAAAGCGGACATTAGGGAATATATGTAGCCTCAAGGAAATCAGCGATTGACAAGTAAAAAGAGACTGGGTAATAATCATGGGTTCTTTCTGGATTAAAAATAGACTGAGTTGTTGAACATCATGCCTCAGTAATCCATGAATTGACACGATACTCATTCAAATGTTCATACCCAGTGATAGCGAACCTTTGTATATTTGCCTCACTGTGCCGACGATGCAACGTTCCATCCACAAAATCCATGAACTTATTGGTCTTCAAAGAAGTTCCAAAGTCGGATGGGTACAGTGATCCAAATGTGGCAACACGCAAGTTTTAGCAACATGCTTGATGTTCAGAAAGGAGAGGATATGATGAATAAGTGAGTCGGGTATGTTGCTGATCCTATCAACTCCCCTCACCCTCTCATTCAAATCCATTATGTCTTCTTTTTTATTGCTCGATGTAAATAAAATGAAAGTTTAGCAAAGATTATAACCTGGACTACTCTTATTGCAAGTAGTTTTTTTTTATTTAACCCTAAACTTTAAAAATAACAAAACAAGTATTAAGTTGAACTACATTCTTAATACTTGTTTATGCCAAAAAATCTTTTCGACTAAACAACCAATCAAATTCTCATATATCAATTAAAAGTTGAAATTGAGTAACAGTCAAACATCTTTGTATTGATTTTATAAAATCATTTCTGTACGATACATAAAATCTTTTCTGTACGATGCATATGATCACCCAAATTTAACATTTTTGATCTATGATCTTTACATATTGTTTAATTAAATACAAAAATCCTTTCTTAATATAATTACTTCTCCTAGATTCATATCTAGAAATTTCTTCTCTTTCTTTCTAAGATTCTTCTTCCTATTTTTTCCCGACCCCCTCTTTGTTGTCTGGCTTCTTCTATTTATAGATTTATTTACTGGGTCCCTCTTTGTGCAACGCGTCATTTTCTCCAGCATGGTCATCGTTCCTTGATCGATTCTTCTTTGGGTCGATGCCCTCGTGTCATTTTATCCAGTCTTGTCGTCATTCTTGGATTGCCTCTTCTTTGGTTCGATCCATTTTATTTCGATGTACCCATCGTTCTTGTATTTCCTCTTTTATCTGGTGCGATCACTAGTTGACAGATCACTCTTAACTGTTTCTTGGTTCGATGCTTTATATATTCAACACGTGTCTTCCTATCTTTATAGACTTCTCTTGTCTCGATCATTAAAATAATTCGAGTAATTATTACTTTTACTTTCTCGATTATCAAGATAATAGAGTAATCATTATTTTTACTTTCTCGATCTGTCATCATTTAATGATGTTTGTTTTATTTGATGTAATCCAGCTTTCTCGATCATATGTGTCCTTCATGCAATTTATTGTTCAGAGGCTTCGTGTCTTTTCGTAATTTGATATCTTTAATATTGATTGTGTGAATCTCGCTCTTTTTTATTTGGTTATTTCCTATCTCGATCTTCTTTCACGTGTCATGCTTCTTTTATTTACTAACAATACTATTAAACAGTAATAAGTAAGAACAACGTGGTATAAAATACCTTAACTTCTTCATCAACGGAACAGGTCTTTTGTTGCTCAACAGTTTACGTCAGTTGAGAGGGGAGAGGAGAGGAGAACGTGAAACTTGTAAAATGAGAAGAAGAAGAAATGGGGGGAAGATAAAAGGCAAGGAAGGGTATATAAAGGTCATTTGATACCCGATTCATATGCCACGTCATTCTTCGTACACTAAGCTAAACCCATTTAGTTCACCAATCCTTCTGCACCCACCGTGAGCTGGGCACCGTGGATAATCCCTCATGACACAGTACAGTGGATCCCACCAGGGATTAACAGGGACGGTCTGTTAGGGTTGGGTGGGGCCCACCGTGACTGGGTCGCACTGGATTATCCACGGTGCCCAATTCACAGCGAATGGGATGGGAGTTCTCTCTTTCTCTTTCTTTTGCTATAACCAATTCACAGCGAAAGGGAAGATCCAGTCTTGATTTTCTAGGTTTATTTATTAACATCAGAAATTCATTTGTAAGTTCAATTCGATTTTTTGTTATGGATTTACTGTATATTTGGTTCCAATTTTGATGTTAGAATAAATGTTGTCTTAGGGCTTTAAAATTTTGAGTGAGTGATCAAGTCCCTAGTCTACCATTCGTTTTGAAATGGACTGGTATGGCATGTATTGAGTTTATATGCTTTGAATTTTTGTGCAGAGAGGTTTGATTCTATACATGCAGTTGAAATTGGTTTGTTTTTATAAGAATTTAGGTCAAAAGTAGCATTTTTTACTAGGAATTTAGCTTATATAAGATCGATTGATGTGTTTTTGATGGGAGAATTAATCCGTTCTAGTCCACTGCTTACCATAAATTTTAAGTTATTTAGTATAGCTGTAATGTAGTATGTTTGTTGGCCTCATATTAGTAGTTAACATGAAAGTTTTGAGTTATCTAGTAAGTGATGTGAATACTATTTTTTATCAGCGCCTAGGCACAGAGTCTTCTTTTGAAAATTAATCCACTTCTGGGGTATCCATTAGAGTCTTATTATGACTCTTGTTGTCTGGCAGGTCATAGATTAGCCGTTTCTCCATTGTAGGGTATCTTTACGTTATTTATCTATTTTGGCATGATGGATTTGAGTGTATAGGTTGTTGATGGGTAGAAGTTGGAGAGGCATAACATTGCTGATATTTTCGAGACGCGTGTTGGTAATTCATTGTCATACTCTCTCAATGCAATTTTTTATTTATCTTCTGATTTCTCCTCATCTGGTCATCTATAAGGCTTACCATGAAATTATGACCGAAGTTATTTGAAAGCTGTGCCTAGGTACACAGTTGACAAATCAATGACAAAATTGAAATATATATAATATAATAACACATATCAATTGTAAGGTCTGTAAATGTAGGGTGCTCTCCTGTTATGACTGTTAAAACTCATGACCCCATTTCATTACTTGGGCGTAAGTTCGGTATGTGCCAAGCAATATATTCCAACCTATCTGTATCATTCAATAAAATATAACATTAACATTGCATCATTGCTACTCTAGAATTGGATTCATGAAGAAATTCGGTGATGGTTGTTACCTACTGCCCAAACTATCTTCTTCCTAGCTATTTCAATTCCAATATTCCGTATTCACCTGGAACCAATAACTGGTTCCAGGTGATTGTTTAACCATTATTAAGATGGATATTTTCGCTTACAAGTACTCATTCTTCTACCTTTGTTGCACAGAAGCAGGAAAAAAGAAGATAAATATTCTCTCCCAACCAGTTGTGCCGATATGCTAGGCCGAAAAAGATTGGTTGAATCCCTACTAAAGAATCCGCTGAAGAACCAATATGCAAGGTAAATTTAACTCCATTCGAAAACCCTACAATTTTCATTCACTTTGACGTAATCTATGGAACCTAACTATTCCGAAGAATGAAATGATCCCATAATTATAGATTCTAAAAGTTAATAACTAAAGTTGAGCAAGACAGATTACTAATGTGCATTTTGAATTATCAAAATCAATGCTTGCAGTTTTTGTACTACTACTACTGAGAAAGGAAAGAGCACAACATTCCGTCGAAGGGTAGTTCCCTTCTTGCTGTTTAGTATTACTGGAGGTGTTGCATTGAGTGCTGTTAATGATCTTGCAATTTATGGTGGTTGCAGTAGGTAAGTTACGTTATTACATACTTGAGCAAATTCTTTTTTCTGAATTTTACAAAAACTCATGTTGGGACTTTGATTTATTAGCGTTAAGTTGCTGCTGTAGGTATTCAAGAACTGTGAGAAGTTATGGTTTTAGGTGTTTTACTTGTTTTATTGTTTAACTAAGTTTGGTTAGTTGATTTCGAGATTCAAGACACGGATAAAAACAACCATGGAATGCGTATATATGTCATGTTGGTGATTTTATGGAATTTGTTTTGATTTGATCGTTTTAATCTTTTTGATAACATGGTGTGTGAACTCCTTGGCGAACTTATGCTTTCGAAAATTTCTTTGTGGTAGTGTCTGCAAGACCTTATGATGTGGTATAGTTTGAGGTTATTTTGGGTTTGGGAAATTGAATCTCGTGTAAGGAAGCTGTGTGTGGTGCATATTGTTAATTTTTGTGCATGAAAGAAACGTTGGTTATATTTATTATGTGTTTTATTGTTTTTCAGTAAGGCCTTGGAGAAAGCAAGTCAGAGTCAGGCGATTTTAGATGTTTTAGGTGAGCCTATTGAAAGGGGTCCATGGTACAATGCTTCCCTTGCTGTAGCTCACAATAGGAGTTCAGTATCTTGCACATTTCCTGTTTCGGGATCACGAGGAACTGGTATTTTTCAGTTAAAGGCTGTGCGACCAGGAGGTTTGTACAAAATCACTATTTTATGTCTGAAACAATTTTTAGCTGTTTCTTGCATTCATATTTTTATTTCCTATTTGCTTCAATAGCTCTCTTTCTCATGGCAACTTGCGTCGTCTAGTGTTAACTTGAACACAAAGACCAGAGAAACTAAAGCTGTACTCTGACCCCCACAGTGCTACTAAGTATAATCAAGTAATTAGGAATATCTGGTTGCTAGTGCAAGATTTCCCTTCATGCAACTGTTACTTGTATTTTTTTTCTTTCTGCTCTTTTGAATATCATGTATAGCCAAACACCTCTGAAACTTTACATGTTTCAGCTACCAATCTCTTTGTTCGTTTGTGTAGATGACGCGTTGCTTCCAATTCTATTTCCGTTTTTACGGCGTCAAAACTGGGAGATCCTTATGATGGAAGCACTTATACATATTCCTTCAAATGAAGAGAAGAACCAGACACTGAGGATCAATCTCTCAGATGCTGCTGCTTCTGCCATACCTTATCCGAGTAACAAGCCCCCTAGTTGTACAAGGTCGCAAGATCCAAGTAGTCTAGAAAGTTGATGCTTTTTCAATCTGATGCGACAACCAGATTACTGTCTGCAAACTTTTTGAAACAGTTGTAGTTGTCTAGTACGCATGCTTATTGGGATTAGGGTAAATAACGTTTTCGTAAAACTACGTTGTTATTGAAGTTATAGGCAATGTTTGGTGAGAAAATAATCTACATGAAGCTTTCTGCAGTAATTCTGTAAGCAATTATCATGAGTTAGCGGCCTCTAGGGGCTGCCTTGGATGATTTCCTGGTGATGAGATGATGAGAATCATAAAGACATTTCTACTCTTGAAGTCTAAAGTCTTTGAGCAGATCTCTTCTGGGTAGCTGAATACTCAGAACTTGAATAGTCATTTTGTCCGAGCTACTAACTTATACAAAATGAGAAATGAATGTTTGGAGTGAGAAGTGAGTTATGTCCGAGAGTTACAAGGTTCAACTTTGAGTAATGATATTGATTATTGATAAATAAACCAGTTGCTGTTAGAAGATGATAATCTTGTTGGTATCCTGGTTGCTCTTTGACATCAGGCATCATTTCCTAGGGTTCTACAGATTGTGCACACTTACTCTCTCTGTAAGTTTGTCTGCATTGTTTTCTTCTTTACTTTTTAGGTTCTCTCTGCCTCCTCTGTTATCTTCACCGTAGCGTCTGTTTACATGTCCCAACCCATTTCTTTCACTGCTACTCTTTTTGATGTTCCTCGGATATTTATACAACTTCCTATCACATCCCTTTATGTCTTACCTCTCAAGATCGCAAACGACGCCGGCTTATACTTTGTTATTACTTCCATAGATTATACATATACAATATCCAATACTAAGGAGTTTTTGTGGTTACTTATCAGCATTATAGCTGTAGTTTCCTATGTTAACACCTTCAATGTTGTTTATGTATACGTAACACATTATTATGGCATTTAGCCTTCGTAGTCTCAGTTGTATGGGTTTTTCAGGCATTAAGAAGAGTAACCAACTCCTAAGAGAGTACCTGTAGTACCGCGACTGCTTGGATAGTTGAAGTTATTGTGTATGAGTCGTATGACTTTGTTGTCATCCATATTTATTATGGTATGCAAATCCTAATCAAGGGTCTGTTAGTATTGGTTTGTGTGATCTTGTTGGTGGGAGTTATTAGCTCAGAATGTGTTCTATTAGACGTCTGTAAAAGTCATCACAATCCAAGTTATTGTTAAGGAGGCTTTGCACCATCATCTGGAGACGAAGATAATGGCGCAGGCGGTGGTTCGAAACTACAAGGAATAAAGCCATTAGGATGAAGGTAATACTGGATTACATGTAATCTTATGCTTTCTTATACAACCCAAACACGTAACTCATCTTTAAGGGCACAATCAAAATGTTTCATTTCAACGGAATGAATATGAAAAGTAGAAAAATTGGATTTCTTAGCTAGAATTCTATTTGAGTCATAACCTACAATGTAATTTACAACTCAATAAAGGATTACATGATAATAAGAGGCTGATTCTCATCTTTGTGATGTAATCTAATCGAAAAAAGAAAAAGAGAAAATAATACTATGTGCACTGCGGTAGCCGCCACCTGAGCCAAATGATTTAGTCCTCATCCTTGAGCAGTTCTCTTGAAATCAATTGCATCCTTAGTGTATAACCTATTGATAATAGAATGAATTTGTGGAAGTGCGAAAAGGACTGGGTTGGCATAACCTGCTTTTTGTTCGATTGTGTTGCAAAGCGCAGTCCTTTGCTCATAATCGAAGTACTGCATGCTAAAATTAATGGATTGAAAAGATCTTTTTCACACTTTATTAATGATGTTGATTACATTTATATATCAGATATATTTTGTACATCCATGTGATGCCTATGTGATCATCTGACATGACATGTTAATGATAGGTGGATTGATTATCTGATAAAAATAATTCATCATGTCACAATGAATCTTATCTTTTGGCCTTCTCATCAAGACCTTCCCACTCTTCTTTTTACAAAAGAAACATATAACCCGTGCCTTCTTTTATAGTAGTGGATAACCCGTGCCATGATGTCACGACACTGGTGGTGGTGGCACAACTTTTCTAATTTGAGATGCATATCTTTGGGAAAGCGAGCTACCAAAGAATGAATAAGGAAAAAATAATATTATATGCAACTGGGTTTATTTGTTAGAAGATTGGTATTTGTGTTCTTTATGTTACTCAGTTTAGACAGTCAATAAGGAAGAAGTAATATAGTTCTGAAAGATGGCTGATGATTTTCGCCTGCAACGCATGATTTTGAAATGGATGTACATTTTTCTTAATTAATCTATAATTTTGTATCAGTATAATTTATGCACTGGCAAAGAGTAAAAACATTTCCAGATAAAAAAACAGTATTGGATAACAGAGTGTAGGGGGTAGTAAGCTAAGGGGGAAAGGTCTGAACAATTTAGTTGCTTGGTGTGTGGCATATCAAATTGCATTTTTAACCTTATTTAGGTATTCGAGAAATAAAATTTGATGCAACCTGCCTGATAAAAAAGTGGTCCCACTACTGTTTTATTCGATATTGCCGAATGCAACATCAATGCCCCTGCTCCTCACCCTTGCATAGCCTGCTCACTGCACAGTCTTTGGAGCAACCGCCCGACTTAAGTAACAATGGAAGAAAAGAGTCAGCATGCCATGATGATTCTCAAGGAAATCTAGTAGCACCTCAAAGGACTTGCAAACCTGTTATGTGAAAGCTTAGTTGGTCAGGTTTTCCGAAATGCAAGATCCTCAATTAGATGAGAAGTATCCTTTCCCATGAGCAACAGAATGAGCCATGCTTGAGGGTGACCCAGCAATGGAACAGATACGCTACAGATGCATGAAAGGAAAAATACCGAGGATTAACAAGCATCACAATATAAGGGGATTTTGGTAGTTTATAAATCTATAAAAATATTTGCAAGTTTATCAGAAAAAAGTGAATAAATTATTTCTAAATATTGCTTGGGTTGTTGGTTTTATTGCTAGTCTACTCATATTGATAAAGTATTAATGATACATGTCCTTTCTATCGAAACAACACAGGAAGCACCGAAGCACTCATAGTTATTAGTTAAAACTATAATTCTAGGTTTTAGTTAAAATTTGCTATTAGAGCAAGTGTATAATGAGGCTCCGAATCTATGATCCCCTGGATTTGTTTATGGAGTGGAAGGAGGCCCAGAAAAATCTTACAGACTCCATTCAAGGCAAGAATAAAATACAGAAACGAAAGTGTCTTTTGTCATATTAATGATGAAAGAACGATACATTTGACTATCCTCAAATGCAACTGACATGACAGATGAAATTTGTTGTTCGTAATTATTTTGAAAGTTTGGATTATATCTGTTAGGGATAAAATGAATCTCCCACGAAGTGATGTCATCATTTCTTGGGGCGACGTCATGGTACGATCCCGATGTCATCATTTCTCGGGGCGA